>JAQZBX010011866.1:0-42053 GCA_029593785.1 Cabassous unicinctus
ATGCTTCTTGCCCTGGTCATATGTAGAAGATTTCAAAATTCCCCAAGTATGCATGAATTTTTCTGTATCCTAGTTTCCTCTTAAAAAAAAAAAAAAAAAAAGGAATCTCTACTGAGCTGCTTCTCTCAGGGAGCTGTATTTTATGCCTCAACTTCAATATTTTGTCCCAGGCAGCTATATTTTGCTAAGCTTCATGTCTCCTCTGCATATGGTTTTCCACCCCAGGTGAATTCCAGGTTAGGTAAGATGCACACAAGCATCCTAAGTGGTCTTTCACGGAACAGGATGGAGCAGACCTATAATCACACAAACAAATCTGTGCATTAGTTGTGCTAATAACCAGATACCAGGGGCCACACTAGGAACATGAACCTCTTTATTGGGAATGTGGGCTACCAGGTGTCCTCCAGACCACTGGGCCAACCTGGGGGAGGGAATGGGAACAGGGCAAGTAAAATTGTCCTGCAGTTTTCCCACAAATTTTAGATTTTCTTTTACCTGATTAAGAGTTTGCTTAATTTCTCTCTACTTTAGACTGTTTTCCACTTTGGGGAAAGTTGATTCTGACAATTTTTCTGTTTCTGGTGGGAAGGGGCGATTCAGTAGGAGCTTCTGATGCCACCATCTTACTACCATATGCTATTCTTTAGGAGAAAAAGTGACTCTATTAAATCTATTGCTGATTCAGTCCTCTGTATATTAGGGTCTTTCCCAATAACTTCTCTTCCTATAACACTCTCTTTCCTGCTTTTTGCTTTTAATTCTTTCTCTCCTGGAAACCACATGAATCTTGGCTTTAGCATTCTACCTTTCCTGCATATTGCTACTTGTCATAATGACCCTAGTGAAGCATGATGCAGTAGAGATAACACATGTCTTTAATGTTTCATTATGAGAATCTGTTATGTACAAGCAAATTTTCTGAGTGTTAGAGATTTTAAAAGGACTTATATCATGGGACTGTTCTGAACTGAATTAGATCAATATGTCAGTTCATAATTATTTTGTCCCTCATTTTTTAAACTTTAATAATTTTTTGTTAGACAAGTTGTAATTTTATAGAAATTTCATGCATAAAATATATAAATTCAGTGTTCCCATACACTACCCTATTAATAACACCTTTCATTACTGTGATACATTTGTTATATTTCATGAAAGAACATTTTTATAATTGTACTATTAACTATATTAGACTAATATTTATTAGTAAGTGAATCCTATAGGTCTCCTCTTCCACAATTCCATTTTCATGTGGTACTTTATGAAAGCAAGTCTCTGAACAAAGTATGCCACCATAAGTTCAATTATTACCAAATAAGCTTCAAATTCTCACATTTTTTCCCTTTAAATTCCATTGAAATTTTAGCTTCCTTTCCCTTTAGTATTAGCAAATACCTAGCAAGAAACTTGCATGAAATAATGGCGGAACTATTTCTGGGAATGGATTCAGCTAAACCTCCTGTCATGTCCGTCTATATAATCCTCCAAGGGAACTCTAGATGCCAAGAATTACACTCCAAATGACATAATTTTCTGTATCCCCTAGTTTCTTTTACCCCTGCTAGTTCAACCATGGAAGAACTAGTATATTTCTAAGCAATCAAGACATGTGTTGAACACCATTCATTTCCAAATAAAAATAATTTCTTATATCTTTATGCTACTTAACAGAGCTTTTGTGCATAAGGAGGTGGTGAAGCTTCAATAGCCTCCATTGTGATGTATTATCTTTTTTAGCCTTTCAGTGTTAACTAATCACCATTGGAGTGTGAGGTTATAACAAAAGTTAACTAATTCCGAACACTGGGCAGAATCTTTGAAATTACATGTGTTTTTATATTTTTGGCCTGTTTTAATTCTCATAGAGTCCCTTCTCTAACCTGTTCTCGATAATTGGAGATAAGTCATAGATAACTCTCATCTTCTTCTACAGAACCACATCCCAAGATGAGAATTGGTGACAGTTCTTCTCCCTTAACTTTCATTAATTTCCTTATTATATAATAATGGAGATAGATATATACATACAAACTATGGAAAATCAGTATGTAAATAAGTGATTATTATAATGGAACTTTAGTGATGACAATACAGCCAAACTATGGAAAATTATGGACTGACGAGTTCCATATGTTGGGGAATCTAAGAAAGATATTAAATAATCAGATAAAAGTTTGATTTTGAAAACTATACTTAAAAACAAGAATACCTAAATATTCAATATGTTTTCTATATGCTTTATGTAATTTATAAACTACAATTCTGGGAGATTAGTATCATATGTTTTTATTAGATTGCATATTATTTGAAACCCACCACCCACTCTGTGCACAGTAATTGTAAAATAAATTTAGGTTTATTTAGCTTGCTGCCATAAGGCAAAATGCACCCCAATAAGGACCTTGAAAATAAATAAAAGGAGTAGGAAGAAGCTTTTATAGGGCTTGGGCTTGTTTTGAGTGAATCTGAGAAAGCCCAGAAACTGACATCAGTTCTGGATTGGTTGCTGTCAAGTAGCCAAGAGTGTTCAGCAATTGGATGTCTCCATCATCTTTGTTCAGGAAGTGAGAAGAATGAAGTGGTTCTGGGGATGTCACTGGTAAAAAAAAAGAAGCAATAATTCAAATGTAAGTGTTGTTATACTTTTTACAGCCATGGTGTGGCCATTGGAGAAACATTGTTTAACAAGCCTTGTCCAGATCCCACTGTAAGCATACTGTTTATTCTGTTAAGAATATTATGATCTGATTATCAGCAAGAATGATTTTATGTTCATTTTCTTACACCCATGTTCCCCTTTGAATGATTCTGGATGACTAACCATTTATTTACTCTAAAATTGTTTATTAAAAACCAGTTATATTTTAGGATGTTGTGGACACAGACCATGGTAAGATGTAAACCCTACCTTCAAACAGTGTTTGGTCTGTTATAAAAGACAAAGTCATTGATAGTAAAAATCATACTACATTGGCAATAAGAGCTTTTCATGACAGCATTATTGATGCAAACTGACCTAGGCCACTTTGGTTTGTTCGTTGTTAAAAAAAAAAAAAAAAGTAAGTTGATAATGAAAAGATATTGTTAATGAACAAATATTCCCTCCCATGTGGAATATTATAATGAAAGCAAATCTAAAACTAAATTTCTCCAAACCTATGGATGTTATTAGGAATCAAACACATGAGTCATATAGTTCTTCTGTAATTTGGGGGATTTCCATTTATAACTCAAGACACCAGAAGTAATGCTTTGTACGAGGATGACTTGGAAGTAGGTGAAATTCTATGAGAACAGCAGGACCAGGCAGCCTTGTCTTGAAGTGGCTGGTCTTTCCTGAAAAGGAAGAATCAGTTCATGGGTATACAGTGGCCTTTGTGGTGATTGGTTGCTGTTCTAAGCTATGGATTTATTTCAATATTAGATCACAATAAGATAGTCATCAAGGGAAAACTCAATGGGTTTGTACTTCCTACAACAAGTACAACAACAAAATAGACATGTAAATGAGGTAAACACTATAGTTTAACTGTCTCTTCAACTACCTTAGATAATTTTCTCAGTTTTCCTGTAGATACTGTCTCCAGTATCAAAATCCCAGAAAAAGCTTCAGCACAGGCTCTTTCTTCCAGTCTGCAAAGCCTCTTCCAGGCCTTCCACTGTGTTTTGTACTTTTCATTCCTTTGAACCTAAATGTCAACAGAGTTTAAGTGAGCATCAGTTGTATTGAAGAGAGCATATTACCTTAGGTATAAAATGAATATAATATAGTCCTAGCCTCAAATATCTCAGTGTCCTGTGAGTAGAAAATCCAGTAAGGTAAATTCTCACACAAGGACAAACAAACATGATGAGACAAGAGATGTACTAAATCTATCAGTCAACTATTGTGATTTTTTGATTCTGAAATTTGATTAATACACGTACTTCTTGGTTGTTCTTTGAAGCACTTAATAGCCAAGAATGGCCATTAAAATTTTATTAAATGCTGAAATCTACCAATGTTTTTTATTTAATATTCCTTTAACTGGGGGTAATTATATATATTTTAAATAAGTTAAGGTCTGACAAATGTCCAGTATGTGTGCAGTCACTCTCACCTTATCTCCTTTCAGACACCTGAATCAGTCCATCACACCTCTATCATGGTACTTGGGTGTAGCCCCAAAATCATCAACATAGTACTCCAGGCAATTGATACCAATAAACCCTTGTTAGAAATCAAGGGAAAAAATATTTGCAATTGTCAACCAAGGAATAATAAAGTAAGGTGCAAGGCAACAAAGACATCAATTTCAGGTCTTAGAATTGCAGTTAAAGGAGCACAGATTCAGTTAGCAACCTAAATTGTATCCTCTTGGCCTTTTCAGGTAAAGAAAAAGATAAGATAAGTTGTTTGTGGTTGATGGATATTTCAGGTAATCCAGTTGTCCTTCAGGCGAGATAATTTATTGACTTCTTTATCTTGTGGTTTGTTTATGGTGTCCGGATGTCCTAGGGTATTGAGAAACACTGTTACTTGAGGCTTTGCATACTTTGGCAGTTTGTGATATCTGGCTAATATTTGCCTAAGAGTAATTCCAGAATGACTTCCTGACTTCATTTTAAAATTCTTAGCCATAGTAACTCTATTTTATTTACTTTTACACTACCTTTGGTAAAGCTGCTATGGTCTAATGAGCTGGTAATATTTTTTTAAAATATTAAACTTTATTTTATTGACTTACATAGCCTAAAGTGAGGTTTCATTGTGTAATATACTAGGAAGCTTTATAGAACATATACCATGTGGTTCCTTTGAAAAAGCAAACTAAATGTATTCCCAAATGAGCCTTTTAAATCAAAACCATCAAAGGACATTTTCTTAAGTTTCTTTTGATTTTTTCAGAGTTTCTGCTAACCCTTGGTGCTTGACACAGTTTCAGGATGTGTTTGCTAAGTTGTGCTTTGACAAATTGTAGCTTCATCCTATTCAGCTTCCAGTTTGGGCTGCCTTTAAAACCAGCTGTGCTTCATCATCTTTCCTTTTGTCCAGAGAATACTCAGTGATATCCTGCTGTCATGCCTCTGCCAAAGCAAATTAGTTGCTGTGATTCCCGCGTAGTGCCCCAATTACAAGTAAGGTGAGCACTTACAATGCAGTACTTGCCCTGAGATATTACAGTCACAGATTTCAATGACTTTTCCCTAGGAAAAACACTCATGGCTGATTATATATTTGATATGATTTCAATATTAGGAAAACCAAAATGTCTATGAGTGCCTAACAATTTTGTAAATGTCCAAGCATGTAAGATATTGAAATGCCCGTTTTTGGCAAGAAATTTGTATAATATTTTGTATGAATATAACCAAGAATTGGAGTCTAAATTTTATGCATGGTTCTTTACATATTTGTAGGTTACCATTTTATGAAATTGAATGTCTTGGGAAATTTTTCCTTTAAAGAAAACATTTTTAAAAATATATTTGCGTGTTGCATATTGAAATGTTGATGTGCTTACAAACTATGTAAAGTTATAAATGTATATATAATAGTATACAAGTATGTATGTTTTTACAATTTTGTGTGGTTACACTTATCTTGTTTTCTGGGATCATGGAATAAATTGCAAAATGTGTTTCTGCTTTTGTAGAAATGACCAATTCAAAGGTGGCCCTCCTTTTTTGGTTATTTTGTTTGCTTGTTTTTCCCTTGTGTGGCAGAAAAGGAATAATTAATCGTTAGCATAATATATATATAACGTGTCAGGAAATGTGCTAAGCATTTTACCTGTATTCTTTCATTTCATTCTCCAAAATAAACCTGTAGATTGTTATTATTTACATTTTACAGCAAAATAAATGGAAAGGAGTAGAAAGGCATAGAAAGATAGAGTAAAGTAACCAAGTCAGGTCTAGAATCATGGTCCATTACAATTGATGGCTGTAGGCAGGTGACTGCTCCTGTACGGCCATGAAGGAAAGTTGCCTCAGGGACCTTTCATGATTCACCCTCACCCCGAAGCTTATTAATGGAAGAAGCAAATTTGACTGCCCCCTTTGTATATCTTTATGTTGCCTCCTGCTCCTTGCTCGATTCTGTTTCCGTCTTTTTCCCTTTTGCTGTCACCCTTCACTTTACCCTGTAAGAGCCTCTTCATACACTCGCATCCTTTAATTAGCCATTGAAGGGCCACTTTCCAGGTTAACACCGCCCTGATCATCCCATATTTTCAGATCTCAAACTTACCCAAATCCTTGGCTCTTACTTTCTGAACAACCCAGCCAGCAATTTATAAAATACCAGCTGTCTTTAAAAATTTATCACTCATTTTAGGAGTTTACTATTCGTTTGTACGGCCATGAAGTAAAAAGTGTACTTTCCTTATCTATATCAGTAGCATTGTTGCGGCTGTCGTGATGAGAAACCCAAATGGCACTCAGAGAAGCAGAGGAACCAGGCTTTATTACACGCGTGGGCCCAGAGGAAAGTTCGGTTTCCAAATTCTGGGCCCCCAGCCCCAGTTTTCTGGAGTTTTTATTGGGGTCTGCAGGCTCCCATTCATTGGCTAGCGAGTTGGCGGGTGGAATTTTTCTATTACCTTAGGCAACTAAGCAAGCATGGTTACAGAAGCAGAACTGCAGGTTACAAAATCAAGCGGGCAGGGTTACAGAGCCAGAAGTGCAGGTTTCAGTTCTAAGGCGGGAGATTCTTGTCAGAAAAGGGGGAGGGGGAGGGCTGCAGTGACTTTTCCTTATCAGCATTAGCCTTCTTCTGACACCTCACCTGATATTTTGTTATATATGGATATCTTGTCCCCTCTCCCAGACTGAAGAATTTTGCGGGCAAGGGCCATATCACTCACTTCTTTTTGGCTCCACAGAGTTTTAGCCCAACGTTATCACCATAAAATGTGTCCAAAAGTCTTTGATTGCTTGAACTGAATGTGCTAGTCAGTAACCTCAGAGCCAGTCTGTTGCTCTAGACACTAGATTACCCTTCTTGTCATGCCACAAGGATTGGCATTCAAGTTTGAATTCATGTACATGAGCAGTTAAAAAAAATTCCCAATGTAATCCAAGTCTCATGATATTTGGCACTTACTGCACTTTCAAGAAATTGATAGAAAATGTCAATTCTTCCCTGTGGCAGTTTTGCTAGTTTCAACTAAAATGAAAAGTAGATATTGCTGGGCAAACTGACCAATTTCTTCCAGAAAAACAAATGTGTTACTGAGCATGGTGATTTGCTTCCAGAAAGCATGCACCCTAAAAATGATATAGTATAATGCTGAAATTAGATGTTTTGAGCATATAAACATTGAATTATTTTCATAATTTAATTAATAGTCTGAGTTAAGTTACTGTGACCAATTTAGAATTGATATAACTTCTCTGAGTATAAGGTAAGAGTGCTTTTGTTTATTTGGGGGCTAAAATCCAAAAATTAATTAAGTAAGTGAACAAATACCTCCTAAGGTGTTAGACACAGGTGATTTTTTTATTTGAATAATTACTGCTCCTGAATTTAAAGAACTCATAAGCTCATAGAGAAAGGTAAATCCACAAGAAGAGTTAATTGTGATTATTGGCATATTAGGAGCATTTCCAAACTCAACTGTTGAACAAGAAGTTCTTAAATTGATCTCTTTGTGGTTCATTTTATGTGCCAACTTGGCTAGGTTATGGTGTCCAGTTTTTTGGTCAAGCACTGTCCTACTTGTTACTGTGAGGATATTTTGTAGATGGGATTTGCATTTACAATCAGTTGATTTCATCTGTGATCAAGAAAGGAGATTGACTTCAGCAATGTGGCTAGTCTCCTCATCCAGTCAGTTTGAGGGTTTAAAAGACAGAATTAAGGATTTCAGAGACCAGAAGAAGAGTTTCTGCCTCAACTTCAGCATTGGCTCTTGCTAGAATTCCCAGCAAGCCAGCATTCCCTGGGCAATTTTGACTAAGGACTTCGACATTACCTTTATTGGAGTTTCCAGCTTGAGGCTGGCTCCGCAGAGTTTGTATTTGATAGCCATCATGTTGCATGAACCAATTAACAATTCTTGATTCATTGTAATGTATTAATATATCCCTTTCCATGTGTGCATGTGTGTGCACACACACACATATATATCCTGTTGGTTCTGTTTCTCTGGTGAACCTTGACTGACATGATTTCAGAGTTCAAACAAAGATGGTTTAAAGAATCTCCAGTTGAGGTTTAAAGAATGAACAGGGATTCACCAAGAAGATGAAAGGGGAAGTGTATTTCATCCAGTTCAAAAATGATGGTTGGTTTAAGTTTATAATACACAAAGTAGAAGTAGGAAGCAGATAGATTTTATAAGTCTTTGTTTTGTGTGCTGAGGTTTGATTGTCTTGGGTAAATACTTAATGGTTTTGTGCAGAAAAATGAGAGATCACCTTACTATAAATAGACCCCTCTGGCATGAGAATTGAGTGTGGGCTGATGGAGAAGAGGGCTGGTTCAATAAAGCCTAGAATAGCGAGAAGACATTCCTGTCAAGGGGATATACCTGATAGTGAGTGATGAATATTAGATTAGATTAGTCAAGATGGAATGATCTTGAAAAATTTACTGTTGGCTTTCTGCTTTTAAAGATCTGTAACTTCAACTTCATGCTATCCATAAAGTATTAGATAATAAAAATATGGCTACTATAAGACTTAGTTTTATCAAGCTAACATCTGAGGACATTACAGTAAGAAATACCTTCCAGGAAATTTAAATTACGAGTGAAGTTGACTTTTTTTAAAAGATTGTGTACACAGAGGCTAGTATACCAATATCTGCCATCCTGTTCAAAGCCCCAAAGCAAGATTAGGAGGTCCTCCATTCCCCAAAGCCTGTGAAGACACTTTCCTGCATTTCTTATTTAATTCCCATTCATCAGCAGAGGGGAGTCACATCGAGAATACAGTTAATTTAATTCAATTCTATAGATAGAGCGAATGAAAGCAATAGATTGATTTTCAAGCCAATTGACCTTACCAGCTTCTCCTCCAGCATTTCTTCTAATGTGAGTGTCAGTTGGAGAATGTCAATCAATCCCTGATGCACTCAGATCTCAACTGAATATAAAGATGATTCTTGGTTGTAAAAAAAAAAGAAGAAATGTGTAAAACTGTATTTGTGAATATTTAAATTTGACTTATTGGTGATTTAAGGAAGCTTTAAAGGTAAATTTGACTCTATCATTTTTCTAAAATACTCTTCTATGGCTCTGACTTTATCAATGTTTATGTCAAAAATTATATCCTGAATGACTCAGAAGGGACTCCTCTAAAGCCAGTTTTTCAGTCTCTCATTTACGTGATTTTTACTTCCCTAAATGCAAGTTTTCTGTATGGGTCTGTTTTTATCCCTTGAGCTTTTCTTCACATGAGACTGTGTCATAACAGATCTATATGGATCATGGAACGATCCCTGAAAACCAAGTTAGATAATCTGGGTTAGGACATGGCTCAATAATATGGTTTTTTTCATATTTGGAGTAGTACATGACTTCTGAATCTTAGTTTTCTGGTCTATTTTAGGTTCCTGTTGTTGCTATAACAAATTACCATAAACTCAGTGGGTTAAAGCAGCACACATTTATTAACTTACAGTTTGGGATGTCAGAATTCCTAAAACCAAAGTTTCATCAGGACTCTTCCCTTTGGGCTCTTGTGGAGAATCAGTTTCCTTGCATTTTTCAGCTTCAAAAGGAGCATGCATTCCTTAGCTCATGGCCCCTTCCTTGCACCACTCCAACCCCTTCTTCTATCATCACATCTCCTCCTCTGACCTCTCTGCCTTTCCTTTATAAGCAGCCAAGTGATACATTGGGCCAGCCTGATAATCCAGGATAATATGCCCATCTCAATATCCTTAACTTAATCACATTTGTAAACTCCATTTTGCTATGCAAAGTAGCATTCACAGGTTCTGGGAATTAAATCTGAGGCATTTTTGAGGGTCATTATTCTGTCTACCACATGACCTTACTGAATTGAGAAAACCACCTTTCCTACTTACTACATGGTTTGTCATTAGGAGCGAACGAAATAACTTATGGGAAGGCTTTTTGCAATCTGTAAAGGTATCATTTATTAAAGGAGGACTCAGTCTATTGCTCTCATTTCACACATTTCTTTTGTTTACATAAATATTTTTCTCTCGATATTTGGATCATTACATGAATTGATTTCAATGCTATGATCAATACAATATTTTATAGTATAGTGTGCATTACTATGGAATTATTGTTTTATTTTCTTCCTGGAAAACTATACTAAGGATATATTGATAAAGGATATTTACTAATCAAAAATATGAAATTCAGTATTGCTGTAAACTGCTTTAGCACAGAAAGGGTTGGTACAGGAACTGAATTCAGGAAAACAGAAAAAGAAAAGATTGTCTTTATTATTTTCTTTCTTTTTCATGGAGATGCTAGCCACCAGCCTCAGAGGTTAGCAGCTCTCCAACTCCACAATATTTTAGTTTTATTTTTAAGAACTACATCAGCAACCAATGAACTGAAAATATATGGACCAGTTTAAAATGAAATAAATTCTGATTTCAAGATCAGAGATGCTTGTCTGTTTGATATACATGTACATATATCTAACTCCTAATAGAGATTCAAGCCCATCTGTTTAGATGGCATTTGAGCCTATATCCAGGTGTTTGTGTTTAAGTACAAAGAAGCACACACATAAACACACATAAATGAGTGATATTGTCAATGATTGCTTTTGCATTGTTGAGGCAGTACTCTTAAACATTAACTCCAACAATGTACATACGATTATAAAATTAATTCTGTCTTTGTAAGGTTACTACCCAATGAAGGAAAAATGCTAAGAGAAACTGAAAATTGATATTCAGTTTTGTTGTTTTTTAATTTTTTTTCCAAATTGTAATTACTTAACTTGAATTTTATTTTTAAGTCAATATGTAGTAAAATTGACTCTTTCATTGGTGAAGAATTCCATGACATTTAACATTTGTGATTGTAACAATCACAATCAGAAAAAAGACCTGGTTATCATTCCCTCATTATAAAACTTTATGTTTGAAGAGCCCCAAACTCTTTCAACTACTGATCTGTTCTCCTTCACTATATTTTTCAAAGATTGTTAGTGGAAATAAAAATTGATACAGATACCCTAGAAAATAGTTTGGCAGTTCTTTATAAAATTGGACACACACTTACCATTTCACCAAAAATCTCATCTTAAGTATTTATCCTAGAAAAATGAAAGCCTATGTTTACAAAAAAGTATGTACAGAAAAGTTTATAGCAGCTGCATGAATAATTGCTCCAAGCTGGAAACAATTCCAATATTATTCAACTCAGAAATAAAAAGGAATTGAATGGAGTTTAAAATAATGATGTATTTCATAACTTGGTTTAGCACAGTTGTTCTTGGAGAGAGTCTTGGGGAGATGCCGAGACATTTTCAGGGAGTTCAAAAGGCAAAACCATTTTCATAGTAATGCTAAATCATTATTCTCCATTGTCAGTGTACTGACATTTGCATTAATGGTGCAAAAGCAGTGGGGCCTTCGCATAAATCAAGGTGGTAGGAACAAACTGTATTAGTAGATAGTGTATTCATGACCATACACTCTCACCTTGAAAAGAAGACAAAAATCCAGTTTCCCTTTTGAATCTCCTTGCTTGTGGCAACCTTGAGGATGTGCCTTTCAGATCTCTGACTACAGGGCTCATCTCCTGGACTCTGGAATCCTCCAGCTCCTAGGCATTGATCAATGGCTGAAGACAGAAAAGACACTAAGGCAAGCCCATGCCTGAGATATGTGGGTCTCTTCTGGCAGGAAATTTTGGCTGAAGCACTCACCAGTGGCCTTGCCAATCATTCTATAGAATTGAACTGCAGTCTAATATGCTTCCACCAATTTCCCTTTCTTCTCTTTCTTCATGACTCGGAATCAGATGTCCACTGTACTCTGACAGCCCTCCCCAACCCACGTGGTTCCCTTCACATTTTCTTTCACAGTTCTTTCCCCACTAAATTTCTTGCAGGTTTATCTTTGAAGTATATTTCTCTGAGGACCTGAGCCAACACATTGATGAAGCAGTAAAAGTCATTCATCTTATTAGGTTTGACCTTTGAACTACACATCTTTTTAATATTCTGCATGAAGAAAACAGAAATACATATAATGCAATTCTGCTACACACCACAGTATAATGGTTGTCCCAATGAAAAACATTTGTGTGACTATTTACCACAAAGATAAAGTGCCATTTTCATCACATTATATCAAAGCTACAGACTGTCAACATGACATCTCTTTTGTTGTTAACCTTGATCACCTGACTGATAGGGTTTATCAGGCTCCTCCCATATAAAATTACTCTTTTACCTCCCTTTCTATAAACAACTCCTTGGAAGTAAATCACTATGCACAGTGCAGACTTAAAGCATGGAGATTTACCTTCCAATTTGAAAGGTGCATATTTGTATAAGCTACTTGGAATTCTTCAGGAGATAAGTCCTATTCTCCTCCTCCATTTTTTTATTTATTATTTCTTTATATCAATATGGACTCATGGATGTTTACTTTATTTAGGTATTATTATAATATTGCATTTTTCATTTTGTTGCTCAGACTGTCCTGGTTTGGCCAATAGGAGCTTTTTACCTTGGTTCCTGTGTCCCTTGTCATTCACTATTGTGAGTGCATTTTGTATGTTTGTGTGTGTGTGTGTGTGTACACAAACACATGCACATGCATTTCTTTACTTTCTGACATTACAAGATGATCCAGACTCATCATGTATATGCCCTGCCCCAACTGTGCAATCAGCATTTCTCAAGGATCCCTGGTTCCTTTTATTACTGAACGGTGTTAGAAATCAAAATGTGGGAGCTTGTTTACCAATGTATTTTAATTTAAGAAAGTTTGAAGTTTACCATAGTTTACCATATCAATTTGATTCTAGGTGGCCAATCCCCTTAAGAAAATACCAAGTTGGATGAGCAAAAATGGTTGCATAAGTACCCCTCCCCGCTATTATGGCCTTCCTTAAAAATCAGTTAAATGAACAGCAAAACCCAACAAAATCAACTATTTAAGAACCCTGGATATTAGCCAAATAATTGCAGCAACATTCAATTTAAAAAGTCAATAAAAATGGCTGAATTTCAGTAAGAAATACACACTTTGTGGCATTTTAACTTATTCTATTCCTATATCCCACGTCTCCAAGAAGGAGAAGAATGGAATGTATGCACAAAGAATTATCATTATTTGACCTGTTTAATGGTTCTCTGGAACACCAGCTTGAAAGGCTTGTCTTCATTTTGATTGACTTGGAACTTACCAGTCCTACATCTGTTCCTTTGAGGTGGGACAGGTATTGGTAAAACTATGTACAGACATATGATTTAGTTGCTGCTGCCTGAGTTGGTAAATACTAGTTGAGAAAAACAATGGATTAATCCAAAAGATTGAGAGGAAATCCTGGAAAATAAGATGTTTATAAATTTTTGAAAAACTCTAGAAGGCCAAAATCATGTATAGGACTGTGCACAAGTTCAGGGAAGTCCTGAAAAGGCTCTCACATCTCACCTCTGATTGATTTTGAGACATTATACAAAAAGGAAGTTAAAGCTAAGGCAAATTGGTAAACTGACTGGCTGAGTGTTGAAAGCATCCTCCAAAAAACACACAGAGCTCCTTCCCAAAAACTGGGAAAACTTTTTTTTTTAACATTTAAGGAAAATTTTAAGGAAATCTCCATCCAATCATTAGCTAACCACTAAGCTAATGAAAGAGAGACTTAAGAGGCCCCATGCAACCAAGAATACAGACTTTATGGAATTAGTTCCCAAAAGTCAATAAACAAACAAAAACTACAAGAACAATCAAAAGCAACAACAAAGTCTAAGGAAGATCTGATTTCTAGAATTGCTATGTTAAAATTTTCCAGTTTACACCAAAATTTATGAAGTATGCAAGGTATGGCCAATACACAGGAGAAAAGAGAATTTAAAGAAATTGTTTCTGAGGAAGCCCAGAATTTGGACTTTCTAGATAGAGGTTTTAAATTTGTTATTTTAAATATGTTCAAAGAGCAAGAGGAAACCATGTCTTAAAAAAGAGAGAAATTTATGTGAATGATGTCTCCCCAAGTAAAGAATTACAGATCAATATCCCTTATAAAAATATATATGTACATATATATATACATACAAAAATCCTAAACAAAATACTAGAAAATTGAACTCAGTAGCATATAAAAAAACCATACACCCTAACAAAGTGGAATTTATTCCAGGAATGCAAGGTTAGTTCAACATACAAAAAAACAACCTGTGTTAATAAAGGGAGAATAAAAACATATTAATAAAATAAAGGGAGAATAAAAACATGTTACAGAAAAGGCATTTGGAAAAGTCAAAACACTTTAATGATAAAAATGCTCATCAAACTGAAATAGAAGGGAATTTCCTCAAACTGTTACAAGGCATCTGTAAAAAGCCCAGAGCTAATGTCTTACCTTTCTCTCTAAAATCATGACCAAGGAAAGGTAGTCTGCTATTTTAGTTCACTATCTGCTAAAATGAATAGCATACAGTGGGTTGGCTTAAACAATGGGACTATATTGACTCAGGATTTTGAGGCTATGAGAAGTCAAAATAGCGGTGTTGGCAAGGCAATGCTTTCTTCCAGAAGACTGTGGTTTTCTGGGACTGGCTGCCTGTGATCTTTGGTCTTTGAATTTTCTGCCACATGGAAATGCACATGATTGTGTTTTATCCTTTCTCTTTTGGGTCCGGTTGACATCCATCTTCTTGCTGGCTTTTTTAATCCTCTATGTCTAGGCTTATAAAGGGCTCTAGTAATCTAGATGAAAACCCAAACTGATTCAGTTGGCCACAGCTTAACTAAAAATAGCATCTTAAAAAGGTCCTGTTTACAAGGTGTTCACACACATAGGAATGGATTAAGAACATGTTTCTCTGGAGTACATAACTCCATGTCACCACAGTCTGCCCTGTGGACCCCAAAAGACAAGTTATTTCCACCTGTAAAAATACATTCATTATGTCACAACATGACAAAAGCTTTAAGTCATTTCAAAATCAGTGATGGATATGGTCTGGCCTGGGACAAAATTCCTCTGTCTGATGGATCTGTGAAACATATAAAACAAGTTAAATGCTTCCAATATACAACAGTGGGACAGGCATAATAGAAATATGCCCATTCCAGAAGGGAGAAATTGGAAGGAAAACAAGGGTCACAGTCCCAAACAAGTCCAAAACCCAGCACTAGATCTCAAGGACTGAGATCCAGGTTTGACTTAATTCTTTGTCCTCATGCCTGATGGAGCAACAGATCCATTTTTTCCAAGTGCTTGTGCAGCATCCATACTCTCTCTAAACACTGGGTATAGGCCATACCCTCTCTGAGCATGGGGGTAGCCTCACTCTCCCTGAAAAATGGGGCACAAGACCCACCCATTTCAAGCATAGTTGTGGACCTATCCTTTCCACACACACATGGGTAGCCTGACTGTCTTGGTTCAAAGATATCTTTTGGGTCCAGACTTTTGCTTGCATGGTTCTGTCCTTGAAGTCATTCTTCTTTCAATTCATTCCTTTTTTGTCCCTTAAAGTCCAGACTGTCAGTGGTTCTGCTCATACAAATTTTTCAAAAGCCCTGTTGGTTTTGTGTGCAATAAAAATGGATCCAAATAATCAGACAATAGCATTTTCCACAGATCCTTCCTGGACAACTGCATTTCTGTTCCTGAAATGGCTAACTGGATCCATGAGTTACATGCCTGGTCAGCTAAACCCTCAAAAAGAGCCACATTCTCTGAGGGCTCACTTCTGCAAAGCTTAGGAAAGTCCCTGAGGGAGCTGCAGTTGGCCCTTGTCTCAGAATACACTATCTAGATAGGCTGAGAATTTTCCAAATCATTAATTTCCTATTTCTTTGTGCTTACAGAGTTTAATCCTCAGCTTATCCCTTTCTTGTTGCATTTTACTGTAAGCTGCAAGGAGAAGCTAGACTGCACCTTCTACAATTAACTTGGAAATCTCAGCTAAACATACTTTCAAATTCTGTCTTTCATCCAGCATCAGAACACAATTTCCCCAACTTCTCTGCCATATTTTTTGGTTTATTAATTTTTAATTTTAATTTTTACAGAAGTTTTAGATTACATAAATGTTAGATAAAAAATATAGGGGATTCCCATTTGCCCAACCCCCACTCCCTCCCACATTTTCCTACAATAACAATATCCTTCATTAGTGTGATACATTTGTTACAAATGATGAACACATATTAAAACACTGCCACTAACTGAGAACTATAATTTACATTATAGTTTACACTCTATCCCATACAATTTTGTAGGTTATGAAAAATATATAATGGACTGTATCTGTCATTGCAATGTCATGCAGGACAAATCCAATGTCCCAAAAATGCCCCCATATTACAACTATTTTTCTCTCTCCCTCCCCTCAGAACCTCTGGTGGCCATTGCCTTTATATCAATGATAAAAGTTCTTCCATTTCTAGAATAATAATAAGTCTACTTTAGTCCATTGTTCATTCCCCAATCTGGAGGATTTGGAGATGGTGATGCCCACTCTGCTTCTCATGGAGAGGGGGCTTAGATCTCATGGGGCAGATGAATGGAGTTATCTTGCTTGCAGTTGCAGACACTTTTTGTTCCTTGGGATGGGTCTTGTCCATCATAATCTCCTTGTCTGTTGTCCTGGTTGAGTCCAATGAACTGGAGAGTAGATGTTGCAACTTTGCTGAGATTCAGGGCTCAACTGGCACATGGACACACCAAAGATTTAAGTCTCTGGGTCATATATTTATCAAGTATAGTACAAATTATAGGTTCAAATCAAAGGGGCAGAAGGGCCCTCTCCACTTATTGGGCACTGCCTATGCTCTCAAAGGATTCTTGTCCCTCTAATTGAGAACATAGCAGGACTCCCCAGGATGGGAGTTTGATATTTTCTTGATTATTATGTGGGTCTCCACCAACTGATATAACACAGTAGGACAAAATGAACACTTACATATTCCACAGAAGCCTGTGCCAGGTGCGCTCTGTCCCATGAACCCCCCTCCCCCAATACACACATCCAACACCTTACACCAGTAACCCTCCCCTGCCATATTTGTTAAAAAAAAATATTTCCAATGTTGTGGTTTTAACACAAGCCTGTAAGTCCTCAGAGTTCACCTGCTCCTTCCCCCGACCCTCCCCCCAGTTCCACGGACAGTCCAACTCAACCCACCCATCCTATTCCTCCTTATAGACCAGCACTACGGAACCCAATCACATCACTGCAACATTGTCACACTTTTTTGATTGCTTAGATTGTAAGTAAATTTTAATGTAAGTTTTGATATATGTGTGAGTTATCCAAAACTGTTCTTTTTTTTTTCAAGATTGTTATGGTTATTCTGGTTTCCTTGTTCGTCCATATGATTTTTAGGATGGGTTTCTCCATTTCTGCAAAAACAAACTCCATTGTAATTTTTACAGGGATTACATTAAATCTACATCCACCTTAAAAATATTGTCTTCCAATCAATGAACACAGGATTTCTTTCCAAATATTTAGGTCTTCTTTAATTTCTCCTAGCAGTGTTTTGTAATATTCAGTGTACAAGTTTTGTGCCTCTTTGGCTAATTTACTCCTGATTATTTTATTCTTTTGGATGCTATTATAAGTATGATTGCACAACTTTGTGAGTATACTAAAAGTCCTGCTGAATTGTACACTTTAAAATGGTGACTTTTATGGTGTGTGAATTACATATCAATAAAAGACTGCAAAAAATTAAAGTGCCACCTTTTAAGTTTTGGTGTTGTAAAAGCATTTGCACAATTAACTGAAAAGCTATCAAAGTTATTAAAATATTTCTCTCTTTTCCAAGGGAGTTCATATTATTGTGTGAGACGGGGTTTTCTTTATATATTTCAACCAAATTATAAATTAAAACAAAAATGGAAAAGCAGATACGAGAGCCTATTCTTAACTAAGACATTAATAATATAAAATAATCACATGTTTCTTGCTGATTTGCTTTGGAAAATACAGCTATTTTCATTAAAATGCTATTTTAACATTTAAATTTTAAGAGCTTTACTGAGGGGCTTAAGCAGCATTCAATAAACTTCACACCTTTAAATATAAAATTTAATCAGTTTTGGCATACTGTAAGCCCTTGAAACCATCCCCACAGTCAAGACAATGTCAATATACATTGCTTTCAAAAGTTTCCACGTGTCCCAATCAGAAAGGGGAGAAGAAGGGTGTCTCCTGGAGATGAAATCAGCACAGCAGATAGAAGGAGGCTCTAACTGCAAACAAACATCCATCCCAAATCGTGGCCTCTGGTTACAGGCTGTGGAGCTGCGTGCATCACGGCTTCTCCGCACCCCTGGTCCTGGGGAAAGCGTGTGTCCTTGTACCTGAACATCTGCCTGTGATATCTCCCCAGCTAGACGCTGAGAAATCTGTCGATAGAGTTAACTTGAAAGACCACTTTAATTCTGCAAATCGAATTTATTCAAGTGATCCATCTTTTAGAAGATGGTTCAGTTTATTCAACAAATGTTATGGTTTTGTCCTCAGAGAAGATAAATTTTACCATATTACTTTCCGACACTGAGAACCAAGAAGAGAAGAAAATGGTTGTCCTTTTAGAGCAGGGGTTCTTAACCTTTTTTGTTCCACAGACCCCTTTGCCAGTCAGGTGAAAACCACAGACCCCTTACTAAGTCCACACTATATGGTGTATTATTTAATAAATATAACACACGTGCACCAACACGGCCCCACAAGAAGAATGCTTTTTAAATTTAAATTCAACCTCATTGACCTCTTGTTCAGAACCCCTGTTTTAGAGCTTCAAACAAAGAAGAGGCAATCTAAAGAAAAAGATCTCAGGTGTGCCTCAGAAAAGATGGGCTTCTATTCCTTGTTCAATGTTAGAGAACTCCTTAGGGCCTTTCCCACTTTTCCTTCAACAGATTCAATCTGACACAGCCCCAAACTATACCTTATATTATTCCATCAGAATGTACTTATTCCGTAAGTAGAAAAGATACTGGAAACTTATCTTGTATTGGCCCTATAGATGGTGAGCAGTATAAATATTTTGAGCTAATTACCTTTGCCACAACTCCAGATGAGTATACTCCAGAACTTCTAATGACACTATTAATTCAAATTTAGGATGAAAATGATTACCCATTTTTTACAGAAACAACTCACATTTTCACCATTTCTGAAAATTGCAGAGTTGATTCTACCTTGGGACAGGTGGGTGCAACTGACAAAGATGAGCCTGACACGATGCATACATGCCTAAATCAATCCATCACTAAGCAGGTGCCAGCATCACCCACCCTATTTTTTATGCATCCAACCACAGGTGTGCTCACCATGTCATCATCTCAGCTAGACAGAGAAGTAATAATACCAAATGAAAGTGAAAGTACAAGACCTTGATGGTCAATATTTTGATTTGCAGATGATTTTAATTTGCATCAGACATATTAAAAACATGAATGGCAACCTGCCAACATTTACCCATACTTCTTATGTAACATCAGTGGAAGAAAATGCAATTGATGCAGAAATCTTATGTGTTACAGTTGAGGATAAGGATTTAGTTAATACTCCTAATTGGGGAGTTAATTATACCATTTTAAAGGGCAATAAAAGTAGAAATTTTAAGGTTGTAACAGATTCCCAAATTAATGAAGGAGTTCTGTATGTGGTTAAACCTCTAAATTATGAAGAAAGGCAACAGGTGGTCCTACAAATTGGTGTAGTTAATGAAGCTCCACAGTCTAGAGAGTCTAGTTCAAGTTCAGCCATGAACGTGGCACAGTTACTGTTAATGTAAAGAATCAGGATGAGGCCCCTCAATGCAGCCCTCCAGCACAAACTGTTAGAATTAAAGAAAATGTGCCTGTGGGAACAAAGAGTAATGGATGTAAAGCATATGACCCAGAAACAAGAAGTAGCAGTGGTATAAGCATAGGAAATTAAATGATCTAAAAGAAGGGTCACTATTGATGAAAATTCAGAATCAATATTTAGATGCCTGGATAGAGAGGCAGAAACTATCGATAATGGTATGTATAATATTGCATTCCCTTGCATCAGAAGAAACTGGGAGGATATGTGCTGGTACACTGGGAATACTACTTGAAAATGTGAATGATAACAGCCCATTCATACCCAGGGGAAAAATGACAATCAGCAAAACCACCATATCATCGCAGAGATTGTTGCTGTTGATCCTGATGAACCTAGAAATGGTCCACCCTTTGACTTCAGTTTAGAGACTGTTTCTGATTCAGATGTATGGAGAATGTGGAGTGACAAAAAAGAATGATACCACAGCAAGTCCTTACTATCAGAGTGATCTTCAGTTTGGACCATATACAGTACCTATCAAAGTAACTGATAGGTAAGATGTACTTGGCCAGTCTCAAGTCACTTCCCTAAATGTTAATCCATGTGACAGTGTCACCGAAATTGACTGTATACTTCGTACAGGTGCAAGGACTGGAAATGAAGAAGTAAAACTTGGAAAATGGGCCATCCTTGCAATATTGTTAGGCATCGAATTGCTGTTGTGTATCCTATTTACTTCAGTCTGTGGGGATTCTGGCGTAGCCAAACAACCAAAAATATTTACTGATCATTTAGCCCAGCAGAACCTAATTGTATCAAACACTGAAGCTCCTGGAGATGGCAAAGTGTCTTCCACAGATGGTTTTGCAACCCATAGTGTGGGCAGTTCTTCTTAAGGAATTTGTGGCACTTTGTAATCAGCAGTCAAAAGAGGAGGGCAGGAAACCATTGAAATGGTGAAAGGAGGACACTAGACCTTGGGGCATCACCACACCCTGGATTCCTGCCAGAGAGCACATGTGGAGATGGACAACTGCAGATACACTTACTCGGAGTGGCGTACTTTTACTCAGCCTTGCCTTAGTGAAGAATCCATTAAATGACACACTGATTAAAAAATAAACAATGAAAGAAGGTTCCACAATGTAATCAGGATTCTGATCATAAGGATGTTCAAGACTATGTCCTTTCATGAAGTTGTGAAGGAAAAGGGTCTGTGACTGGTTCTGTAAGTTGTTGCAGTGAATGACAAGAAGATAGGCTTGAATTTTTGGATCATTTGGAACCTGAACTTAGGACATTTGCAGAAGCAGGGATAAAAAGATGAGCTTATTCTCTCTAATAAGTCTACAAATGCAAGTGCCTTGTTACCATTTTTTAAAAATTACAAGCCAGGGTTTTGAAAAATTAAATGATGCTATTTTGGGGTCTTCTCCCCTCTATTTTGATGGATGCTTTTTAGCCAAATGCACATGAACACAGGGTTGTAAATAAGTCTACACATTTTCCAATTTTTACATAGTTTTTACTTATTTGTCTTCTACCCAAGGAAATCTACAGATAGAAAAGTTAAGGAAATCTGCATTGTTATTTACATTTACATTTGGATATAATGGTAGCAGTCAATTATAGTGTAAGATAATTTAATTAATTCAAGTCTACGAAGTATGCAAGATTATACAAGAAGTATAATCTTGTAGAGGACTGCAGAAAACTTGCTTTAACATTCTCGTCAACTAACCAATTAATTGATCGCATGGGGCTTGAAAATTATACATTCCAACATGTGTATACTGCATTCTTGATTCTGTTTTATTCTTATAAAATGATCTTTCTTCGTAATGCAAAATGATATGCCAACCAGGCTGTGACTTCATCACAATTCCATTTTGGTGGAGTTTAGTTTCTAAGTTTGATTCTATAGAGATATCCTGCATTCAATCTACATTTCCTTTCTATGCTGTCAGTGAAATTTAAGTTTCAAAAATTCTTTCAGAATATATTTTTACCCTTGCAAGCTTTTTGGTCTCTGAGATGTTCTCTGAGGACATCTCCACTCCTTCTCCCATCTCCCCCTTCCCCTTTGCCTTTCCATTCTCTCTCTCTGTCCCACTCCCTTCTCTCCTCTCTGTCTTTAAAATGCTCTAATTGGATTGGAGAACCCAAACATTTTTAAAATTTGTCTTTTTTCTTCTCTTATAAAGTGAATCACTTCCTTTTTTGTTTAGTATAAGCATATGTATTTGTGATTTTTCTTAAAATTAATATAATTTTAACCTTATTATTTCCAATATCTTGGTGATTGCTTCATTAAGTCCTCAATAAAGAACATTTAATTTTGTCATTGAAACTGTAGAAATCTACTATGGTTTCACTAGAGGCAACATTCTATGTTAAAAAAAAGAATGACGAGTTAAAATTGGGATATGGATACTTAGTATATAAGTGCTCATTTACAGTTCATATCTTTAATGTACAGATACAGTTTATACAGGAAAAATAGTGTTGGTTTTGAAAGTAAGCTTTGAAATAAAGGGGTCTTGAAAGCTATCTAAGGATGAGTATTTTATAACTTTTTAGATGAGATGGCTAGTCATATCTATGTGTTGGTAAAGTTATTTTTTAATACTTGAAGATTAAAATTTTTTTAAAATGTAGAAATAGGTCAAACCTTTTAAATTTTGAAATGATAAAACAAAATTACAATTAATAGTCAACAAAAATCCAGGTCAGATTTTATGGCAGATTTCAGCCAATGAATTAATTATATGTATTAATCATATTGGCCTTTTAAAGATTTCTATTGTTTCTGATTGTTAATAATGTGACTTTCTTGAATTTCCAAGGCTGGATAAGAGCAATTATTTTTAAGGATTGACACTGAGTAATTATTCAAGAACAAGTTTATTTTTTCTAATAGTTTCATTATTGCACAGTCAAAAATAAGTTTTCCAAAAGCTACTTTAATAAGTTATGTGCAAAAATGTTCTATAATAATAATTATGATAAAGTCACTCAAGCACTTTTAAAAAATTATTGTAAGTTTGTTAATCATGTTTCTGATATAAGCTTAAGGAATTGTATTTTTCTTACTTTGAGAAGTGTGCCTCCTATTTAGAAACCTGTGTTACACATATTTTAGAGCTTTAGAGTTTGATTTGGAGAGACCTGTGGTTCATTTTTATCACCACATTTATATAATTATATATAATAGCATAATTTTACTATTCTAAAGACTGTGATGTGATATATTAGTTAAGTTCAAAAAAAAGAAAGAAAATAGTCTCCACATATCTCTCTGTAGTATCTCCCTCCTGCTCCACCCTACCCTGCTCCATCCCCAGGCATCCACCTACCTTCATTCCTTCACTTTAGATTAGTTTTGCACTTTAGAACTTTATCCAAATGGAATAACACAAAATGAACTCTAAGCTGTCTAAAATATCAAGAGGATTGTAAATGAATATCTGTCATTCAGCAAAATAAATGAGAAATGGCTTCATAGATTTGTGATTAGAAAGCCTAAAGAGAAATTAATAAACTATGTCTCACAAAAAAATGTTATTTCTATTAATCTGAAGGTTTCTACTTTAAATCATAACATTCTGTATAATTAATTGAATGAATTTTCTTGTTAATTTGCCTTTTATACAAATGGTCAAGCAGTTTTACATTTTGATTTCAGAGTTGATCTTGTGGTTATAACTTTGTGGTCTTTTTTTGTTACATTACATTTAGAATAAATTAACAGGCAGACATATAGCATTTTGAAGGATTTTTATATTTTTATTTAATAAAAAAGAGAGCTACTGTTTGAAAAGATGATTTTTAGATTATAAAACATCACCAAGGAATTTGACACTCAAATGTTACCTTAAAATGATTTTGATAAAATGTTAAAATTCTGTATTTTGTTTATGCAATTTTATTTTTCTCTCAGAATAACCCCCAAAATATATACTCTTTCTTCTTAATTGACAGAGAAAAATACCCAGTTTTAAATACTTTCTTCATCCATTTATTTCATCATAGTTGGAAATCCTTTGTGTAAGAGTTTATAGCCTACCGTATTTATGACAACATTAACAACAATTGCAGGTGATATTCTCATTTATTTGCCATTGTTTATTCTCAAAGAAATGAATAAGAAGCTGATAATAGTTAACCATTAATTATTAATAATCCCAGTTGTGTTGTTTCGACCTTTACTGTTAAATTCCACTGTCCCTGTATCTGGGTCTTATTCTGCATTGTCCTTGTGAAGAGGGGTATTCACCTTCTTGTTAGAAATGGAAATAAAGAACAAGCAGCACTTACTTGCTGAGGGTAGAGCTGTGACCAAGGGACAGAATTCTTCCCCATCTAACATGATGTGACAATCATATGATGCAATGTATTGAATATAGCTCAAGACACTATGGTCATATGGAGATAGGTAAGCCTACTCTCCATGTCTGGAGACATATCACAACTGACTCATGCCACTCATTTCAATTGTGCCCACAAAATATAATTCTTTTGTAATTTCGCTTCCCATTTGGTTCTATTGACATGGATCAAATAACATTGTTATAAAATATATAGTACCAGCAGTGCTAATATTTCTAATTTTTAAAATTAAATATTCTAGGTTTATTCATCAACCTTATGAACCATGCCAGAATATAACAGATTTTTGATTCCATTTTAGGGAAATTGGTCTTTATCTTTAAGCCTCCAGATATAAAATATGATTTTTAAATATAGAACTAGCATAAGCTAATTTGCATTTTAAAACATGTTTCCAGCATTAGTGTAGTTAATGGATTGCATTAAAGTGATATTTATTAGTGGAATAAGAAGTCTTTTTCAATAGTCTAACATTGTACTTTAATTCATTCAATAGTATTGAGAATCTAAAAGTGAGTTATTAAAAAGAAATTTAACTGGCAAAATTGTTCAAGCATTGTGATTTTCCTTGTTTTGAGAACTGGGGAGGGGAGGAGGTTGATTATGACTGTGAGGAATCTAATTTGTTAATTTAGTTAACTGGGTAGATGGTAATGCTATTAACTGAAATAGGGAATATTGGAAGAGAAGTTTTTGTTGTTATCTTTGTTGTTTTTATGTAAATACTCTGTTATAATTTTTGTGAGATATTTAAACCTAGTTATCCAGTGTAAAGTAGGGTTTATTGGTCTGGAATCCAGGCCAAAGGGTGGAACTGGGTGTAAACCTTTATGAGTTATTGGCATATAGATTATAACTGAAGTCATGGAATAGATTGATAACACAAAGACATACTTTATAGAGCTGAAAGATAGAAGAAAAAGAGAAACAATAGTGTAAAGGTAAACAAAGAGGGGTGAAAAAAGAAGCAAAAAAGAAATAGTAATAGAAAAAAACGTTGAATAAGAACAAATGTATGATAAAAGTTAAGTGACAGAGACTTCAAGAACGTGAGCTGTTGCAGACGACACAAAAAAGTTAAACATAATAAGAATTTTAAAGAGGCCACTGACCTTGGCAATGGTCTTTGTTGACATTAGTAGGAAGAATTTCAATCAAATGGTTGCATCAAACTGTTGGAATTAGTGAAGAGTAAATAGATTCAACTAAACTACCTTTTAAAAGATTTATAGTCAATGAATATTTAAAATTATATACAAAACCAAACAAAGATATCATTACTTGGTTTACAAAATTACTTATCAATTTAAATAAAGATCATACAAATTCCCTTTAAATAAGGTATTTGTAAAAGCATAGTCCTGATGGTGTTTGTTTCACTCTGTGTCATCCTTCTAACCTCCCTATCTCCCTTACCGCCAATCCCCATGGACAGGTAAAGACTGAACACTTCAGCTCCCCAACTCCACTACCTAGACAGTTCTTGTCCTAGCTCTCTGATGAGGAGCTAAACCCCGACTGAGGCGACGAACAAAGAGGAGACTTTTTTCTTCTATGGCAACTCTGGAGAGTCAGGTGGAAATTTTCAAATGGCAAACACTGTGATTTATCAGCAGCTGTCAGAAGACGGATTGCCTCAGAATCACTCACGTTGGTCCTGCTGGTAGCTGATGTCAGCAGTGGTGGCTTCAACAGTTCTGAACATTCTCTGGAAAATGCCCACTTAGGGGCCACTGGCCACCTCTACCACCTCTACTACCCCTGACCTGTGTTCTCCCAGCATCCAATATTTGTATAAGCCTCGACTTTCTTATTTTAAACCTCTTCCTCCTCAAAACAACTGAAGAAGGTTTTGTTTTCCTGACTAAATGCTGGGTAATAAAATAAATATGAGGTAGTATTGTTATTTTCAGTAAATAACAAAAAAAAACTTCAAACCTCAGAAATTACATTTATTGTTTAGATGAGATAAAACAGTGTTTATTTGTAGCTGTTCAAATTACTAGAAACTTGTTTAGATTTTTAGTTCCAGAATGTATGGGCCTTTTATTACATTTTTCCATTAATAAATAAAGTTGAACTAAAAGCATTTCCCGTTTCTTACATGAGACACTCTCTAACTTTTCAATTTTCAAATTTGTCTTGTTTTCACAATCTAGTTTTTCTTTTTTACAGTTGCCAATAATATCCTTGAAATAGCTTGCTGTTTTCATGACTTTAATTATCCTATGAATTGAAATTGGAAAAACTGAAGACATTTATTGATAAGCATACTTCAAAATTGGTTTAATAAATGTCAATGTGCTTTTACTGATCTTCAAAAGTATTAGTTAATGTATAAAAGCCAGAACACCTGGAATTCTTTGTTTTCAGAAATCCAAATGTAAGTCATTTAACAGGCATTTATCTAACTTTATTTTTCAAGAAGTTTAAAAATAACAGGAAAATTAACTAAAATATACTCAATTTCAGTACCATTACTAAATGTTTGGAGACCTAGGATAAAATAACCATTAGACAATTATAATCTGCTGCACTTTCACTTTTCTGAAGTGATTCACAGTTATTGCCCATTAGCCTCAACTCTCAAAGGACCCTTTTCTGACAGTTAATTCTTTATCATTTTTGATAACTTTTAGAGTGATTTACTAGAGAACTCTCATAGATTCTGTTCTTCTCTTACAATTTCTTTCTTAATAAATATATATTATAATAGTTGGTAGGCGGCTCCATAAAATCTTCAGACTTTGGCTTCATTGTAATTGAAACCTATAAAAATATTAAATAGGATTAAATTTGATTTGCTTTAGTAACTGATGAGAGTAATGAACATAGCATGTTATATCCTGAAAGCTAGGATATTTATTTTGTTCTTTATTGTACAATTAATCCCAAAAATAATGATAAAATTCTTAAGCAGCACTGGTTGAATGTTGTTATATGATTTTCAAACATTTTAGCAAATTAAAGAAGTAGAAATAATATTTATCATCCCTGTTTACTATGTTTCTTAGACTAAATAAATTGGCATTTGGTTATATAAATTAATTGATTCTAGACAGCTGCCCCTTGGTTTCCGCATTACTGATCCTGGGTAATCTACTTTGATTTTGAGGTTTCCGCCCTTTGTAAAAGGATACCTTGATGTACTTGGCGTTAGGAAATGAAGCTTTAAAAATACTTGCTATATGCCTATAATGCAGCCTCAAACTGTCACTCAGCTGTACAGAAGAAATATACACTAAGGTAGCTAATTTAAATGGCCATCAGGGATTCATATTTTGAAGCTATAGATAATTTGATGGCTTCACATCTTTAATTGCATAGCTATGGACCATAAAATTAATTACTTTGTAATTCTTCTCTCATGAAACATACAAATGTGTGCATATTGACCTTTCTACAATCTACAGTTAATAACTAGTCTGTTACCTCGCTAATAAAAAGGGCTTACTGATGAAGTCTCAGAATGATTTCAGATGTCTCTACAATGATGGCGCATTTGTTCCTTCAACATTTTATCATGGTCTAGGATCCCAGGTAAATTGAATCAGTATCCTACTATCTCCAATTACTAGGGGACATTGAATTTTACCTTGGTTATGAATTATTAGATGTTTATTTTTTACTACAACACATTTAAAATTCAATACCACAAATATTTGAATGGCTATAATTTTCCAAATATCACAATGGAAGCTAAAATCACAAAAATAACAATGTGCTCCCTGCCCTCCACAAGTTCACACTTCTAGTGGAAAAGTGCAGGTGTTTACCCAGATCATTCATTTGTATTTAACTTAAGTAGCTGTCTTTAACAATGGTGATGGGCCAGGCAGATCTTATTTTATATTATCAAGTCAAATTTATATAAGTTGCTACAACCCTTTTTTATATTAAATTTATGAGTACCAGATAATTATTTGTTCCAGACTTACTACATATTCTTAGCCAGCCAGGGTTCCAACAATTGCAAGCATTAGTTTAGTTTATCAATTAACAACTGCATGGACTGACCTCTAGATTTCAAATTTAAACTTCAGTTTGGAACGGTGTCACTTACTTGAGGAATTGCTGCTGGAAACGTAATACTATGAACATTCAGTGTCAGAATAGTGATGTAACAATCATTTATCCCAAAGATTTTAAAAGAGATGCTTCTCCCTAAACTGTATTCCCCTTTCATATTTCCTTCCAATAAAATTTGATTAAGCAAATACTACAGGGTCATATTAAAACTAATTGTATAAGAATTTCATAGAACTTCACAGTCAATTTATCATTTTTGCAGAAATATATCTTTAAAGCCTCTAATTGATTAATGAATTCCAGAAATTCTCATTCTGTATAACAATTTCAGTTTCTAAAAGACTCTGATGCACTCATGCAAAAACGCTTGCTTATTGGAACAACTATGAACAGAGATTAAGTGCCTAGTTATGTCTTATTTGCATGCACTCTTAAAAGGTGAAAGTAATTTTAAAAATTTCATGTGAAGATTAATCTTGTTATAAGTTTATTTGTCATATATTATCGATAAATCATATTTCATTAACTTGGTGCACATTTTTTTCTCAGTTAGTATCTCTGAATTTTGCATATAGGGATGGCATCTAAAAACAAAATTGCAAGTGTTATTCTTTCTTAGTGGTACATAAAACAATTGTGTATTTTAAAATAAATGACATCTAAGTTTCAGTGAAATATGGTATTATTATATCCGTACAGACCTAACTTCTGTAATAAAAATCATGCATTAAAAAAACCTCACTGGTTTCAGGAGATAAGATTTTTGCTTTCACGTACATCTGATTTATCCCTATGCCTTAAACAATTAAACACAAGAAAAATATAGGGAAAAAGAGTTTTTAGGCATTAGACAATAAATGAAACAGGACAGTGATTCCCTAGACAAGAGAAGCAAAGGGGATGAGCCCTACAATCGTCCTATCTTCCTGCCTCGAGAAAGCTTAAAGGACCCAGCACAAGGACAGTGAAATTAACAGAAACGTGCAGACTCCTGAGTTCAGGAGACAGAAAATTTGGGGAGACAAAGCAACAAGAATGCACAGGTCAGAGCATTTAAGAAAATAAAACAACCACATAAACAGGACAGAAATGAATAGACAGAGCCATGAAGAGGTTCCCCATTATTCTTCAGCTGTACAGTAATCAGCACCTCCACTGGAGGAAACTATGGGAAGAGGAAGAACCATTGGAAAGGAGGAGAGAAAACCACACCTGGAACTCTCTCAATAATGGGAATAATTCTCTTTCCCACCAGCCGTACTGGGAAAAAAACAAAATAAAACTTTGTAAAGCATCAGATATGAGGTAGACAACTCAGAAGAGTATGGATTCAGTAGTGGGGTTAATTAATCCAGTAATTATAGGCTAAGGGCTGGACTGATCTCAGACTTGCTATGTTCTCTTTACTGAGGAGAAAACCAATCAATGGATAAAGAGCCAGAAAGGACACAGATGACGGAATTAGTAGACTAGGAAGTTAAAATGATTATAACTATTTTATATATTCAGGAATGTAGATGAAAGCATGAGCGTGTCAAGAAGAAACACTGAAGACCACAATAAAAGGCTGTAATAGGACTTATAAAATAAACAATGCCAGGATGGTAAATATTCTGGATGGGATTGACTACTGACTAGACACTGCATAAGGAAAGGTTAATGAATCTCTTACATAGCAATAGAAATGATCCAAAACAAAGAAAATATATGGAAACAGAACTGAACAAAGCATCAGCAAGTGGCCAATTCCACATGTTCTATAAATGGGCCAAAGCTGGCCCCTATACATTGATTCCTATTTTGTTCACTTCTTCATAGCAGGCTAGGCCTATTAGCTCAAAAGGCTCCCAGTGTCACACTCAAATTCTTACACATGCAAATGTTTTAAATATAGCCATAGAAGCATGTTTTTAAGCCATATAAAGAGGCTGCTTTGCATTCCCTGCACAAGTGCACCCCACACACTGCACCAAATATCTGCCAGCCATAGGTAAGTAAGACAAACCCTCGGTTGTAAAGCCCTCTCTTTGGAGCTCTCTGTCCCAGAGACTCTACACTGTGGTGTCGAGCAACTATCACCTAAACAAAAACAGCCTTCCTGAGTCCCCTCTCCTCCAGGAGTTCGCTTGTCTGGCTCCCTTTCTGGATATTGCCTCATGAAGCTGCCTGGAAAAGTCCTCTGCTGAGAGGAACTTACTTTTCTTGAAAACTGGGCCTTGCATTACCCAAATCAAGCTCATTGTGTTCTACTGCCATCAACTTGTTTTCTTGGTAAACTCTGAAACCCTTAAACTCACCTCAATAGGTGAGTCCCTGAAGGAGAGACAAGAGAAAGGATGAAGAAATAAAAAGTTTAAAGAATAGCAAAAATATGTATATTTTCAATTTGGTGAAAACAGTAAACCCACAGATCGAAAAAGCTCAAAGAAGTCCAAGAGCAAGAAACATGAAGAAAACACCACCAAAGCACATCATTATCAAACTGCTTAAAATCTCTATGCATGGAAAAACTTCCACGGAGCCAGAGAAAAAAGAGAGAGAGAAAAAATAACTGTTATTATCAATTTAAAACATAAAACATTGGAGAAACATTTAAGAACTGAAAGAATAAAGTATTACCTTAGAATTCTATATCCAATGAAAATATCTTTTTATAAAGAAGAAAAATACTTTTTATGCATATAGAAATTAAGACTATTAATCAATTGAAGACTTACACTACAAGGAATTTTAAAGGAAGTTCTTCAGAAAGGAAAAAAAAACTGATATCAGATAGAAATTTGTTATTGTACAAAGAAATGAGTGCTAGATTTGGTAAATATAGGGATAAATGTAAATAATATAAAAATATATTTTCTTATTTTTTATTTTTAAAAAAGTAATTGTTTAAAACAAATTATGTATTGAGACTTAATACATATGTAGAAATAAAATGTATAATATCAATAGCACAAAGCCTGGGAAAGGAGAAATGGAATTATACTATAGTAAGTTTTTTATACTACAAATAAATTGGTATAAATATTTGAAGCTATATAGTGATAAATTAAAGATACATACTATCAATTGTCATGTAATCATTAAAAATACTAAAGAGAGACATAGCTAATACATAAACAGGAGATAGAATGGAATCATAAATTGGAATCATGGAAACAATAATTCAAAGATGACTGAAAAAGAGGAAGAAGATCAAAGAATGTAGAGGACCAAGAATAAATAATTATTAATATAAATGCTGCCAGATCAAAAATCACTTTAAAATAGATGAAGTGTTTACTTTACTACATTTACTTGATTTAAAATGTAGTTGTGGTTAGTTTACAGAAACTGAAATCCTAACTACATTCTACAAAAAAGAAACCCATTTAAATGGACCAATAAAATTAGGCTAAATGAAGCAGAATAGAAAAAGATATACCTTGCTAACAATCATAAAAAGAAATGTGATAAGATTATGTTAATAATAAGACAAAATATATTTCATAGCAAAGAATTTTACCAGTTGAAGATGCCTTTACATTATCATAAAGGTGTCAACTCATTCAGGAAAAACACTTATGCACATATTAACAGAAATATATGCAAAACATATGCAGCAAAAACTGCAAGACATATAGGCAGAAATAAAATTATATTCATAGTCAGAGATTTTAATGCATTTTTCTCAAAATTTAATAGAAAAAGACAGGAAATAATTAAGGATTTAGAGCAGAGGTCAGTAACATTTTTTTTGAAGAAACAGATAGTAAATATGTTAGGGTTTTTTTTTGTTTTTTTATTTTATATATATTAGGTTTTGTGAGCCATATGGTCTTTGTAACAATTATTCAATTCTGTCCTCATAGTGAGAAAGCAATCATAAAAAATATGCAAATGAATGGACATTGCTCTGTTTCAATAAAACTTTATTTACAAAGGGACACCAGGAAATTTTGGAGGTGGTAAGTTCATCATCTTGATTATAGTGATAACTTTGTGGTGTATACATATCTCAAAATCATCAAATTATATACTACAACTTACTATAAATGAGTTTATTATAAATCAATTATAACTGTTGGAGGGAATTCAGTTTAGTATAAATCAATTATACTTCAATACAGCTGTAAAAAAATAAACTTTCACCCATATTCATAAGAACTGTCATATGATTATGGTTGTAATTTTGAAATTATTTGTTGAAAGCGTATTGATTATAATATATATTATAACATTTTAAATTTAAGCATATTAAACATAACCCTATGTAATACTTCCATAGTGTTTTGTAATTTAAAGTCTTTTTTTCTTACTTTTTTCATCTTATCAACACTATACATGGTGAGTTAGGCATAATATATTTATAGAGTAGCTTGTGTGAAAGCCCATTGAAGTATAGCAACAGAAACCATCCACACAAATATTTATTGTGGAAACATTACTAAAGGATATGATATGCAGATCTAACAAATTAGCCATCATTTATAAGGACTACATTTTGATTGTTTCTAATTTTCACTTAACGCTATAACAAATATTTTGAATACTATTCTTTGATACATCTATTATTGCATGCTTTGAGTAGTTATATATGCAAAAATTCAAGCATTATATATTTTAAAAATTTAATGAAACATTAATATCATATTACTTTCTTTTTATCTGAGAATTGCATAATACATTAAATATATCTTCACCTATGCCTAATATTCAGCATGTATTCTCAGGGTTGCTCTATTTAATAGACTTAGACTATTAAATAATTTGGAAAAAATAGTTGTAAGTAAAATATTTCAATTAATCAGCTTTTAGTTGTTTCCTATTAAGTGTTAACTCTACATGGTTTTAGGGTGCATCTGCAATATGAATAGAATTTATCTAATTAAAATGGAAATCCCCTTTTGGAAGTATAAGAAAATAATAGAACTAGAAATTATATAAATAATGTTGAACCATATTCAGAAAACTACGGATGTTTTTAATGCCCTGGCACTTGAATTCCACAAGTTATTTACTTCATCCTATTTCAAAGGTAGTACAAGTTTAATTGTAAAATGTCATAAAATATGCAAATTTCTTGAAATATGAAATCATGCAATTTGGTAGATATATATAAATACATTCACGTCTTAATCTCAATGTTTTGTATTAATTTCAAATGTGTTTTTCTAATTCAATACCAAATTTCCAAGGAGAGAATCAAGAGACATGTTGGTAACACTGGATTTTAAATCAGTATATGTGACTTAAATGTTTCCTGTTACTGGCTTATCCTATACTATGTGGCAAACAACTTAAACTTTCAATGACTATTTCATTTATATAAATGTAAATATTAGGATAAGTTATACTTCACAAGGTTTTTTGTGATTGAATTACAAATAGAAAATAGTGACATTCATTGGGTTCCTTTACATGTTGGACTGTTTTCATTGAAGTTTTTGTTTTAGTGAAACCACCCTACAGATATGCCAGAAAAAAAATTGCAAAAAAAGTCTCTCTGAACTGTACAACCATATTACTTCAACAGGTAAAAATGAGACCAGGTTTGGAACATGGGTAACTGCTTCATCTTAATCTAGTAGAAAATTTTAATAGGCCATAAAGAACCACAATCTAATTAGCATTTTAAACTAGGTTTGCTTTTGGTTTAATTCTGGTTTTAGGATGAGGTTTCAATCCCATCAACTCCTTTTGACTTTATGATAGAGAATTCTGTAATTATTTTTTTCTTTCTGGTACTACAGGAACAGAAATGCTAAACTAAGCCCATTGTTATTCATTTATTAATAAAATCAATTATTCATCTTACAATTTGTTCTTTAGTAGTGATTTAGAAAGAGAATCATACTGGTGCATATCGAGCTTCTTAGGCAATGTCCAACACTTACTTGCTGGGTGTCAAAATTATTTAATTTCTGAATCTCAGTTTTGTGCATGAGGACTAGTAAGGAAGAAAGTGTGTGTGTGTGTGTGTGTGTGTGTGTGTATGTAAGAAGAGTTTCCTTCTGATTCTAATTACATTTATGATAAAATTTATCTTGAAATATCTTATGAATCTGGCATGGAGCTCCTTGGCTGGCCGCTGTGGTGAAGGGATGTTAATTTACCTAATGTACCAAAGCCTTCTGAGCAGCAAAGGGGCTGCTCACAGGAGATCCAGCAGCCAGGAGTGCAACCAGGTCATCAGGAGAATATTACTTTGTGGAAAGGGGGATTCTGAACTGGCATCGTGAGCTCAATCAAAGGATGTGTGTTAATGCACGTAGGGCTTTTTGGGGCACAGTGTGCCACCGCGGCTGAAAGCCGGAGGACTGGGATGCAGTGGCAACGAGGAGGTTTCCAATGCTGCCTGTCTAAGAATCTATCCAGGGAAGTGCACGTTTTAGGGAACTTAGGGTGGAACTGTGTGTTATGGAGCCATGTAGTAATGAGAAGCATTTTAACTCTTCATTTTGCTTAGATGGAGCATTCAAGCAAGAAAATCCAAGTGGATTTTGAGGGAGAGGATCTGCTTTCACACAAGTAGGTCAGAGTCAGCTGCTCAAACTGTGAGTACATTGGTTATTTTGCAACATTTAAATTATGAGGCAAGACTCTGGAAGAAGGATTTACTATTTTGCATGACTCCTAAAGTAAATTATTCACTACCGTTGCCATACCGTCTCCATTCTTCCTGTCACAGTCATGTTTTAAAAATCATTGTCTATTCGCAGTTTTATGATTCCTCATCTAAAATTCATGCCACAATGCATAAACATATGTTTTCCTTTTCATAAATAGTATTATTAAAGTATAATTTACTAAAAATTACCATAAAATTTGCCCATCATAAGTGTGCAGTGATTTATATTCAGTGATTTTTAGAAAACTTACAGAGAAGTGCAACCATCACCACATTCAAATTTCAAGACATTCCAATTACCATAAAAACTCTCTTAAGCCATTTGCAGTCACTCTACACTCACATACCCAGACCCAGACACCTACCTGTCTATCTATCCTGTTTTCCTATAAATGTGTCTTTCCTGCACATTTCACATAACTGGAAGCACACAATCTTTTTATTTTTGACTGGATTTTTTCATTTAGCGTAATGGTTTTTGAAGTTCATCCACAATATGGCATCTATCGGTAGTTTCGTACTTTTTATTGCTGAGAGTATTCCTTTGTATGTATAAATTACATTTTGTTTATCCATTCACGAGTTAAAGTACATTTTAATTATTTCTGCCTTTTGGATATCATAAATAATGCTTCTATGAACATTTATGGGCAAGCCTTGGTGTGGACATGTTTCCATTTCTCTTGAGTAGATGCCTAGGAGTGTAATTGCTGGGTCAAATGGCAAATTTATGTTTAACTTTTTAAGAAACTGCCAAACAGTTAACCTAAGTGTCTATACCATTGTACATTTCCACCCAATAACATTTGAGGGGTTCCAGCTTCTCTCCATTCTTGCCAATACTTGGAATCGTCTGTCTTTTTGGGTATAGTCATTCCACTAGGTAGGTAATGGTATGTCATTGTGGTTTTAATTTATATTTCCCTAATGAGAATCTTTTCATGGTGCTTTCTACTTTGTATATAACTTTTTGGTAAATGTCTATTCAAGGATTTTGCCAATTTTTCATTTTTTAATTATTATTTTTGTTTTGTATGCTTTCTTTATATATTCTGTTTACAGAATAAATGATTTTTCAAGTATTTTCTTCCATTCAGTGCTTTTTAAAAAAAAATTCTTTAGGGTGTCCTTTGAAGAATAAAATATACTCTTTGTTAACATTTAACTTTGAGATAATTGTAGATTCATATGCAATGTTAGAAATAATACAAAGACTCCCTGCACCCAATGCTCAGTTTCCTTCAATAATTGCAGAACTCTAGCAGCAAATAACAAAACCATAATACAATATCACAATCAGGGCTTTGACATAGATAAAAATCTACTGATCTTCTTCAGATTTATCTAGTTATTTTGTACTACTTTGTGGCATTTGTATGTGTGTATGCATACTTAGTTCTATGCAATTTTAACATGTGTTGGCTCATGTTTCTACTGCAGCCAAAATAAACAGCAGCTTTATCATCACAAAACCTTCTTTGTTTCTTTTAAAAACACACCCACTTCCCACCTGTTCCTCCCTCGTCCTAAAGCCCTGGCAGCCACTAATCTGTTCTCCATTTCTAGAATTTTCTCATTCTAGGAATGTTATATAAATTGAATATTACAATATTGAATCGTTTAAGATTTTTTCCATGCAGCTTAATTTTCTGGAGAGTCATTCAAGTTTTTCATATGTCAAAAATCCCTTTCTTTTTGTTGTTGAGTAGTAATCTATAATATGGAGTACTTCATTTAACTATTCATCCTTTGAAGGTTATCTGGGCTGTTTCCAGGTTTGGGGCTATTATGAAAAATGCTACTATAGACATTTGTGTATAGGTTTTTATATGCATATAATTTTCATTTGTGTTACATGCATATATCATTATTATTCATTATTGTTATATATTCCTGATGAATCAAACATTTCAGCATCATGAAATATGTCTATTTTCTCCAGTAATATTATGTGTCTTAAAATCTATTTTGCCTGAAATTACTATTACCACTAGTGTTCTCTTATGGCTACTGTTTGCATGGTTTATCTTTTTTCATCCTTTTACTTTCAATCTGTACTCTACTTCAGGATAGTAACTAAATTCAGGTAAAATATAGACACTTTGCTCTATTTCCCATCTCCTTCCTTTACGTTAATTTCATATACATTATATTGTTATACTTTAACAATACAATACAGTGTTATAATTTTAGCTTTCTACAATTTTATATCTTTTTTAAAAATAGAGAAGAAATGAGAAAAATATGAGTCTTTCTTTTACCCCTCTACCAATTTAAAATTTCTGATGCTCTTTATTTCTTCTGATGATTTGAGTTGCTGTCTTGTGACATTTTCATTTGGCTTTAAGGACTTCCTTTACTATGTCTTATGTGAAATGTCTAACAGCAAAATTTATTTCACTCTTTTTCAACTTAGAAATATCTTCATTTTACTTTCATATTTGATGGATACCTTTGCTGGATACAGAATTTTGCTTGGCAGCTTTTTTTTTCTTTTAGAAACTTTAATATGTTACCCTACTATGTTCTGACTTGCATTGTTTAAAATAAGTCAGCCATTGATGTATTATTGGACTCCCATACTTGATGAGTTTTTTTCCTCTTGCTGCTCTAAAATTTTTCTCATTGTCTTTGGTTTATATCAATTTGATTATAATATCTATTGTTTGAATCTCTTTGAGTTTATCCTACTTGGATAAACTTGGATTCTCACATGTTTAAGTTAATGATTTTCTCAAATTTAGAAAGTTTTCAGACATATATATTCTTTGTCCCTTTTTCTATTTTCTTCTGGCACTCCCATTACACATAAATTAGAATGCTTGATGTTTTCCACAGGTATTTGAGGTTCTCTTTCTTTCTTTTTTAACTTTATGTTTCCTTTCCTTCAGTTTGTAAAATTTTGATCGATCTATCTTCATGTCCAGTGTTTCTTCTGTAATCTCAATTCTACTTTTGAGCTTTCTAGTGAATCCTTTATTTTATTTAATGTGCTTTTCAACTGCAAATTCCCATTTGGGTCTTTTATTTTTATCATTTCTAATTTTTTATTGATATTTCCTATCCATTAAATCATTGTCTACATACTTTCCTTTATTTCTTTTAACGTGTGGTTCTTAGTTCTGCTAAATCCAATATCTGGGGACATTTAGAGACAGTTTATATTGACTGTTATTTCCCCCTGAATATTGGTCTCATTTTCTGTTTTTGTTTTTTTGTTGTTCTTGCTCATTTGTTTGTCTCATAACTTTTTGTTGCATAATAGACATTATATATCATCTGCCTAGCTTCCTCCACCAAGGGTTAATATTGTTGTTTCAGTAACTTGCCTTGTTTAAGTCTGTGAAGTCTGTCTTTCTTGAAATGTGTGGCTACTCATATCTCAATAGTGTTCATCCAAAAGATTTGTCAGGAGTCATACTCATACACACCAAACCAGTAAGGCTCCCACTCTGTTCTGGTAGATCTGTGTGTAGTTTCTGTTGTGCATTCAGACTATTTTCCTGTCTGCCCAAGCTTTCACTTTCTGTCAGATTCTCCCATGTCTCCACAACAAATGCACATAGACTTTGTCAGCTTGGGATATTTGTGTGGTTTGGGGCCTGCTTTGGTCTTTGCAGCACATGCATTACTCTTCTGGCCAACTCAGGATATGTGGTGAACTTATAAAGCCATCTGCAGCTCTGTCACCTCCTCACATTCTCTATTAAATTCTTGGCAAATCCACTTGTTTGTTGCTTATCTCAAACAGTATTGTAACTTCAGGCCACCATAGCCACTGATTCCCCTGTTCACATGCCTCCCAGATCACCACTGTAAAAAATAATGCTCTATATCAACTAACAAGGAGGTGAGGATGGGCAACGACCACACTGATGAACCAAGAGAGCCTATAACTGCAAGCAAAATAATACCATCCATCAGCCATATGGGATTGAAGCCTCCTCTCAATTAAAGGTGGAGTAGGCATCACCAACCTAGAATCCTAAGGATTGGGGAATAAAATATGGCCTAGTGTGGACTTACTTGTATTCTACTATAGACTTATTGTGAGTCTAGCAATGGAAGAAATTATATCATTGATGTGGAGACAGTGGCCACTGGAGGTTCTGGAGTCAGGGAGAGGGAAAAAGATGTGTAATATGGGGGCATTTTTTGGACTTGGAATTGTCCTAAATAACATTGCAACGATGGACACAAGCCATTATATATCCTGCCATAACTTACAGAATTGAATGGGAAAGAGTGTAAACTACCATACCAAGGAACTGAGAGAGTCTACAACTGCAAGCAAGGAAGTCTTATCCTTTGGCCCTAATGGATCGCAGCCCCCTCTCAACTAGAGGTGGAGTGGAAATGACCATACTAGAATCCTCAGGATTGGGGAATGAACTATGGACTAAAGTAGACTTATTGGTATTCTACTACAAACTTATTGTGATTCTAGCACTGGAAGTAATTATACCATTGATGTGGAGTCAGTAGCCATTGGAGGTTCTGAGGGCAGGGAGATGGAAAAACAGGTGTAACACAGGGGCATTTTTGGGACTTGAGAATTGTCCTAAATGACATTGCAGCAACAGATGCAGGCCAATATATATCTTGCCATAACCTACAGAACTGGGTGGGAGAGGGTACAATGTAAACTTTAATCCATGCTTAGTGGCAATGCTCCAAAATGTGTTCATCAATTGCAATGAATGTGCCACACTAATAAAAGAAGTTGTTAATGTGGGGAAAAGTGGAAGGTGTGGGGAGTGGGGCATTTGGGAATCCCTTATTTTTTTAGGTAACATTTTATGTAATCTAAGTATCTTTTAAAATAAATAATATAGTATACATATATATAAAACATAGTTAAAAATCATTTACTGCATATACCACATACAAATGGTTTTAAACTCTACTACATCAAGATAAAAAAGGAACCATTTCTTTTTAATTTTATGTGCAGTTTTTGTGTTATCTTGCTGGAATATTCTCCAATAGTTAATGCTATTGGGAAATTCTTTTCATTCTGCTTCCTACCATCTACTATCCACAACTTTGTTTTTTGAAGGCTGATCTTTATCTGCTCAAACCTCAACTGTTGAGGTTCCACCTTTACTTCTTTTATATTTCACACTATACTATCTTTTCTAGAATGTATCATTCACTTCCAAAGTATTTTATGTTGCATGAAATGATTGTAGAAAGAGTCAACACAAGGGTTAAGAGCAAAAACTCTAGAGGCAGGACGCCAAGGTTTAAATTCCAGCTCCAAAGCTCTCTAGGTATTAAGCAAATTATGTAATTTCTTTAAGCCTCAGTTTCCTAACATGTGAAATTGGTATAGAGACAATACACATTTCATAGTGTTTTTATAGACTTAATATAGTTAATATTTGCAATGTACTTCATGCTAAATATTTAAAAAATACTCTAGTCTATGTTAACTGTGAAGATCTAACTCCTGGGTTTTAAACTCACATACTCAATTGCCAGTAAAAACTCCAATCATCATTGTTGATTCAATTTTAAATACAATAATCACTTCCTGAAATGTATACCTCCTTGAAGCATCTCAAAGCATTTTCTTCTCTTTATTCTTTTATTTCTTCCTTAAAGTTGTTATATTTTCTTATTTGGATTATCAGAGTCTGGGTCACTGCCTCCTGTCTTAACCCTCAACAAATCATTATCGTCACTGAAACCAAGCGTCTGTAAAAAATAAAAATTCTGATCATGTGACTGAAGAGTCTGGCTCCATGCCAAAATTCCATGTGCGATCTTTAGACCAGATCATAAGCCATTATAAGACTTTGCCTGGCAGGCCTCAAGTGTTGAAGCCATGCTCCCCATCCAAGACTTGATGCACAGCCAGAAAACTGCTATTTTCTAGAAGGTATTGTAGTCGAGGCCTCAGGTCCTCTGTGACAAGCATTCTCATATACATGTCTGCATTACTGGCTAGGTGTCACCTTTCAGAGGTCTTCTTTGGGGCCTTGGCTTACACACATCCCAAACCTTGGCTTAGGCATGTTTTTCCATGTTGACTTAGTATCTTTCCACTGCTAGCCATTCCCACTCTCCCTCCTCCAGCCCACAGGTCAATGAAGACTCAGAAGCTTTTTTGTTTGGGGCTCCTTGGCAGTGAGAAAATTCCCCCATCTGAGATGCATCCACCTGACCCTCACCCTATGCTGTTCTGTGGGGAAAAGTGGAACGCTAGGGAGCTGGCACCTCTTTTTGTCTTCTGCTTATCCTGTTGCGGTAAGTAAAGAAAGACGTGATCGATACTCTCAGATTAGCTTGATGTCCTAATTGAGTATCTTGACACCTGATTGCTTGACAGCAACTCCTTTTTAATGGCCCATCTAAAATCTTTTGAAAAGTCCAAACCCTGATACTGTCATGCTCTCATCACTGCTTACCTTTTATTTTATTTTATTTTTTTAATTTCCTGGTCTAGTGCCATTTAGGCAAGTAATATTGCTCAATGAATGAATGCATGAATTAAGTACCAAATAATTAAATACTTAAGACATTTAAGGAAATGATATGTTAATGAGTTAGTATGGTTAAACTTACTTTTTAAAAATGAATTAAATCTAGTTGCATATGACTAAGGATTTGATTTCTTTGAAGATATAGTTACACGGTTATGTGATAATACTTTATTTTTGTTTCTGAAACATATAATATTGAGAAGAAATTTAAGCTGTCTCATATTTCCAAAATATTATGTGATACATAGATTTGTAATTTTAAATATTTAAAATAATTGTATTTATTCTATTAGAAAATATTACCTGAAACAATAATTTATATTATTGAAATAAAAACTGTAATGCCCATGAACAGAGAGACTATATTAATTTTCTTTAGTACTGTATCTTAACCACTGAGCACAAGAGATCACTTAGAGTTACTCAAAATAGGAGAAATTCAATATTTTGTATCGTATATGCTGATTTTAAATAGCACCAACCTTTTTTTTGTCCTTCACAACTTATGTTTTATTGATGACTGTTGGAATTTATTAAAAAATAGTTTGTGCAATAGAGCATTTGACTGCACCAACCATTTTTTAAGTGGGGAGTAGAAT
>JAQZBX010011867.1:0-42061 GCA_029593785.1 Cabassous unicinctus
ATGTACTACATAAAGAAAAGGTGTTATTATTTTCATCGTGGATATCACATGCTCTTTAGTAATTCTAAACTCTGACTCATATTTTTGTTTAATACAGTCCTTAAAAAGCAATACATCAAAATATACACTTGTTTTATAAAAATTCCAATTATACTAGGCTATTGAAATTTTTATTAATTTTTTTGGCCTTCCCATTTCCCTTTTTATAATAATTTAGTGATCAGGAATAGTACTGAGTATTGGAATATGATAAATTTGCCCTGAAGAATTTAAGTATCATGTCTGAAATCGTTTGGTAAAATGAGGAACAAGGCCTGTCATAAGCTAACAATGCTTTCAACAAAGTATGAAAGTGGGAAGGGCAAGAGTGACTCTAACAAGCTCATGCATCTTAAATTCAGCACCACTCAATGTTCCTTCCCAAGGGGAGGCCTAAATAGCACTGGACAATGGAGATATCAAGTAATAGAGTGCATCATACAGAAACATTATATTGCATGTAAATGAGAAGAGTCAATTCCCAGAGGAATCAGCTAGGGACTGGACATGTTTTTCCTTATAAAAAGAAAACACACACACACACACACACACACACACATTCTGCAGCAGCAGCAGCAAGATTACCAGTAAGTGGTGAGGTTACAATACAAACAGGATAACCAGATTCTTTGATTCACACTAGAGTATCTTAGACATGAGAGAGAAGGATGATATTAATGGGTGTTTATATGAGTTTTAAAATGAAAAATGTTGCTAAAGGTGATCTTTGTTCACATGTAAAATAAAATAACTTTACCTTTTGATATTCGAAGTCATTCGATGAAAGATTATTTTCACCAATTGCTCTAACCCCCCACTGCTTGCATCATAATACAAACATATGCTGTATTGCAAAACTATTCCCTGCCTCTGTTTGCCTGTTTCTAGATCTGGTTTCTGCTTTCAGAGGGTGAGCTAGTGCATGTTTTCCATTTGAAATGAGAAAGCTGTTTGAGATTACATTGGATCTCTGAAGTTAAAGTGCCATCTTGTGCCAAAAGAAAGCATCTCAATTAGATTTTTTAAAAAATTCATTGGCAAGACACATGATAGGTTTCCATACGATTGACACCTACCATATGTATGTAAAACCCTCAATATTAAATTGCTTAAACATGAATATGTCATATGTAGGCTTTTCTTTTGTTAGCATCATGTTAGGCTTTTCCTGAGTAGTTTAAATCATGCAAGCTCCAGCTATTGCATTCTGTCTGTTGTTATTACAGTATTATCACATAAAATGGATTCTATAGACTTCATTCTCTCACACAACAATAAAGATTGTTTAAGACTTAAGTAATAGTTCTTTCAGGACCCAGGGCAAACCCCAGTCCCTCTAATAAACTTGTACTGCCTGTACTGATCATGCCCCTTGGAACTGATCCATTCTATTTCAATAATTTAAATGGCAGCAATGCTCAAAACATTGTACCCAGGAGGAAAGGCCAATGCCAGCACAGTCTATCCTGCCAGTGCACGGTCAGCGATTGCAGGAATTCCATACAGCAAACAAAATGGTTTCCTGCATTTGGCCTGCCAGCTATCAAAAGCACCCTCATGGGACTGGCAAGAGGTTTATAATACTCGTCATGCTGACAATGCCACTGTGCTAACAGGGCATAGGACCATCATTGATTTGGTGGTACAGTTCCTTAAATTTATTATGTATAGCTGCAAAAAATAATTAGGGGAATCTAGACCATATTTTAAACATATAGTAAGTAATATATGCCATAAAAGAAACACATTCAACTGTTTGGAACAGAAAAAATATCTCCCATATAACCTCAACCATGATGAAAGAAAAACAGTTACTAAAATAGAGACGTTAGTTTAAAGGGACTGTGAAATCAAACAGAATTCCATGAGAGTCCGCTTTTGGGGTCAATGGATTTGACATATTCTTTGATAATGAAGAGATGACTGGTGTCCAAAAATAAGGCTAAAATATACTCAAGAGATCAGTTAAATAATTTTCTTTTGTAATAGAAAGATCACATGAAGGATGAGTATGCATAAGATTCTGCCACCTAAAAAATATTTTCTCACTCTTTTTGTTTGTAACACAGTCCTTGGAGGGGCAAACAAAGGAAACACATTATAGAGAAAATGTTATATTATTTTGTTATATTTTGTTATATTTTGTTAAATGTATATATTATTATATATATATTCCTCAGGTTTCTTTTACATTTTGGGTGTATTTGGAACTAAAAGATATTTATTTAGTTTCTGAATAGCTTTACCCTACATATAATTCTTCCCTTTGTATTGGAAGTTGTGAGATAAAATGATGGAATATTCATGAGGATTATTACTAGTATTAATCCTTTCTAAAATATGGTAATGATATGATATCTAATTTTATCAAGTAGCCTTATTTTTAATTGTGACCTGCTAAAAGTAACATACTTTCAACCGAACTTTCAACAACCATGGCAAATAAACACACTAGCAAACAAAATGTGTTCTTTATTTGGTGATCAAGAAAATATTATTTCAGTTAAAATCATTGTACCATTTAATAAATATATTATGTTTATATGTCCCATTTGTAGTTTAACTTACAGAATACAAATATCCATGTGGATTTTGAACAATGTCCCTCAAAAATTAATTAAATGAACTGTTATATTAAGGTCCCTTGCTCACATATCTTAGACTCTGAACCCATGAATATCACATGTCCCAGTCATATCTGCTGGTTACTGGACATTACTTAGACCCAATAAAAATAGGATTTCTTTATGGGTTTGGCTTTTCTTCTCTCATATAGTTCAATGACTGAAGCAGAAACTGTGGCCACAGTGGCAGTGTTAGTGATATGTAAAACCCCTGAGGCAGTAACTGGTAACATTTTCATACCACACAAAATGCCTCTTTTTCCTTCATTCCCCAACATGTTTGCACAATCTCTCTGTTTTTGCTCTCCTTCAGGTGTATGTGTTTGAGGGAGTGAGGATGTGAAGAGCTTTTCTCACAACTACAACGTCCATAGTGTACCAGTCTTTTAAAAGAAACAAGAGCTTCTCACACCCGGGTTACAGGTGTTGCTCATCGTTCTTCCAATCGACATTTAACATCCTACAGACTACATCAGGCCATGGAAGGGGAATGAGTCACATGGTCACATAACTTCAGATTTGTATCTGACATGGGGCCCTTGAAATCCATTACAATGTCTGGTGGCAGCTTAATATTTTAATAAACAAAAACTAAGTCTCTTTAGGACTATCAACCCATTTCCTTTTTCCTTTTACCCTATTTTACAGTTTTATCACTTTTTCCTGATGACACAATATTTTGGGCAGCATTCAAACCAATGGAGTTACTAAAGACTTAGACCATATAATTTGCAATTACCTACTAGGAGAAGAGAGAAAGGTATTATTCTCTCTCTCTCATTTTCTGTCTCTTTCTGTCTTTCAATATATAAACAAATATATATACACATTTCTGATGTTATTTTTGCAGGAGAGAGGAAAGGCAGATAATTCAATTGAATTCATTTCTATTCAAAAGAATTGACAATACACTGTATTGAATGTCCAACTATGCCCAGGGTCAAGAAGTAAAGAAACAGAAAATGAAAACCATTTGCAACATATCCATGCTCGTACACTATTATTGATTGGTTTGAATCCTTTCACTCTGACCCCAACTACTTAAGGTAAAAAAAATTTACGGGCCCTTCTGAAACTTCTAACACAAAATGATAACATATAACTGTACCTTTGAAAAATGCAAGAAAAGAAGTGTTTGTCTCATGTTGCCAGTCTTGCCTCTGGATACAATTCTATCAAGACAAGTGACAGATTCTCCTGACAGTGTCACCTGCATCTGCCCTCCTCCTCTTCTCATCCAGATTGGAAAAATTAAAACCCAAAGCTGTGAAGTGAATTTAAGCTAAAAGCCTGGAAAAGAAAGCCCAGTGTATTGTATAGAAGTGTGACATGAGCTTTGTGTTTCCCTTACTAGTTGCAACTTGTTCTCTGACCTGGAAGGATTGGGATGGTGCTACCTGCAGTGTGCGTGCCAGAGAAGAATCATTCAGGTAGGTGTTCATTCACTCCCTCCTTGCAAGACGGCTGATTGGGCATCTACTGTGCTTCTGGCACTAGGCTAGATGCTGAGGATAGAAAGATGAATAAAGATAATCTCTACCCAACACACACAGCTTACAATAACAGTGGAGAAGACACCCACATAAGCAGAATAAATAGTGTCTAACGCAGGTCATAGGGGAACACAGATGAGGAGACCTCACCCAGTATGAGAGAGTGGAAGGGGACATGAAAGAGAGTTCATCAAGTTGTGATCTGACCTGAGTCACAGAAATAAATACCGGTTAGCCTGATGAAAGGGAACTAATAAAGGCAGAGGATTATTCATGCTCTGAGACCCAGGGGTCATAAATAGTAGGGTGTGCAGTTAAAAACAAAGAACTTGGGAATGGTGTAGACATGCAAATACCAATCTTTTCAAGGTCACAAATTTTGATTTAGTTTGTTCTCTTCTGCAGTACAGGTCTTTACAGCATTATATTTGACTCTTTATATAGAAGAGACCCCACAATCCTTCCAAGGTCACTTAAATTTGGGTTTGCAAGACTAAACACATGATTTCACTGTCTCTATTCCCTTCTGCTGCCCACATAATAAGCAAGGTCACAAGTCCCTTCTTCATTACTTACTCCTTGAAGTGACATTAAACAGTATCTGGCTGAACAACACAGGACACAAAGAGGCTCATAAAATTGTCAGAACCTTATTTATATCAGTTTCAGCACTGAAATAAATTCCCCATTCTTTTAGTTTCCTGGCTGTTAAAACAAATATCATACAATGGGTTGGCTTAACAACAAGAATTTATTGGCTCACAGTTTCAGAGGCCAGAAGGCTTGCTTCCTCCAGGGCGGGTATCTTCTGGCTGGCTGGGAATCTTTAGGGTTCCTTGGCTTTTCCATCACATTGCAAAGCACATGGCGATGTCTTCTCCTTTTTCCTATGGATTCCCTTGACATCTGGCTTCTGGTCAAACACCTGGTTTCCTGGCTGCTAAAACAAATACCATGTAGTGGATTGGCTTAAACAACAGGAATTTATTGGCTCGTGGTTTTGAGGCTAGAAGTCCAAAATCAGAGTATTTCAAGGCAGTGCTTTCTTCCAAAAGACTGTGGTGTTCTGGAGCTGCCTGCCAATAATGCTTGGTCCTAGGCTTTTCTGTCACATGGCAGTTCATATGGCAGCATTTCCTTACACCTCTGAGTTCCACTCTGGGAGCTACTGGCTGCTCCTCTATCTTTCTTTCTGTTGCCTTCCTTATAAGGCCTTCAGTAATAAGATTAACACTATCCTGATTAGTCGGGCCACATCTTAACTGAAATAACCTTATCAAAAGGTCCTATTTACAATGATGCACACCAACAGGAAGGGATTCCATTAAGATTATGAACATGTTTTTATGGGGTACATAGTTCTAAACCATTATACCGTCACAATGGCTCCTTCTATTAAACCACTGGAGATAACTGGAAACAACTTATATATCTAGACTGAGTAGATTTTAGGTAAACATTATAAACCATTTCTATTGATGATCTGATGCATTTCTGCTGAAAAGAGCAGATAGATAAGTTACAGAAGTTTGAAGAAGAGCTCTAAAGCTAAGTCCAATATCCATTAGAATATGTATACCTTGAAATTTTTCCTTTAGAAATTATAAAACATGTCTTTCGGTTTTTAATAAAGTGTCAGGATTGATAAAAATGATCGACAGATGCATGTGTTCTCTTTTGACCATCTGTCAAAAGGCTTCTCCGTAAAGTCCAACTCCACTGCCAATAATTTTTTGGGAAAAAATATCGATATTCTTTCTTTTTAAAAAAATCTCATAATTGGAGTTCTGTTTAATTCCTATTATTTGAACTGAAATACCATCACTAAGATAGCACTTTTAACCATACATTTAGTCTTCCTCCCAAGTTCATTTGAAAGTCAATTTTCAGTCCATTTTTTGGTTCTCTGACAGCCTCATCACTTTTTCTGCTTTTTTTCCAGAAGTCTTTTATTTCCTTTTATAAAAATCTTCAGGATTTTCACTTTTTTCTTCAAAGACAGAATCACTTTTGATGAACTCACTTTTAATGGCAAATTTAAAAATGTGTCTAGGGTAATTAGAATCATAATTGATGAAATTATTATTTGCCAAAAAAGAAGATAAAACTTCACAGTGAATGAAAACTGAATACAAGTTTTCTTGCCTCAGTTTCAACCATTTTCTTTATGTTTGGTCTTAAATATATAGCAGGATTATTATTCTAGATTACTTTAATTCCCCATTACAAGATCAGTCTACTGGCATATTACCTGTTACACACCGAGTAACTGACATGACCTTACATTATGACCAAAGTCACTGAAGAAAGTCAAAATAAACATTGTCTATCTTAGGTATTTTTACTGTCAAGGAATTAAAATGATTTGAAACAATCAGAGTGAGTCTATACTTTATGTTCCTTTCATATCAGGTATTAAAGATATTTATCCCAACTCATTTCTAGGGTAGATACATAACAGCAGTAATCTCTTTAATACATACTTTTAAAATTATCTTTTGAGGATAAAGTGTTAAGTTTTAAGAACTTATGATAAAAAGTATTATTTATGTAGTCCACTATTTTATAGTTTTCCAATGAGTTAAGTAAACTTCCTCCTGGGCAAAATGTTAGTATGCAAAATGCTGATTCACTCAAATCTTGGTACCTCAGCTTTCAATGTCATATGGTAGACTTCAAATTTGTGACCTCTTCCTCTTGCAAGCAAGATGTATGATGTTACTAGAGGTGTATCTCATGCATCTCCAAATCACCCCATAAAAGTTACCTGTAAATCAATAATGCTAAAAATGGGTGTGAGAGTTTCCACAAGGTCAGGGTACTGCTGAGGCTGCTCACACCGACACCTAGATGAATTGGATAAGAGGCCGGTACCTGGAAGTTATAGGCTAGAGTAGATTCACCTGTGGGCTCAACATAAGGTGGTGAGGCCTGACCTCCCCAGTTCCCATGTAAGCCCAAAGATAGAGCTGTGAAAAATCTATAAATAACATCTAGATAGAGGCTAGGGGAACAGAAATAAAAGGAAAAAATGTATTTTTAGGAAAGAGTGCCTGTGGAAACTCAGGCCAAATACTATTTTTTTTCAGAAAAAAAACTTAGGTAAACAGTCATAGAAAAAAACCTTCCTGTTATTTGAGATAAGTAACAAGGAATCATATACCAGAACAAAAACTAATCAGATGAAATGAAGATGTGAGTAAAGAATTCTGTTCCTGAATGAACTTTGTAGCTTCAGAAAACAAATATGAGTTTTACATCAAAAAAGAGACCAACGTTCTTTAGAGCACGGGTTCTTCAATCGTCAGTATAAAGGTGAATTCGCTAGGGTGTTTTTTAAAGAGAGTTTCTTTGGTTCTTTTCTCCATTTTGTGATTTCAGATTCACTGATTTAGAACCTTTAGAGAAATTTTTCATATTTATTTTTCTTCTTCAGCTACAATCATTCTTTTTTAAAATAAGGTAAAATATTAATGGCTTTAGTTTTGAAGAACATTAAGATGATACTTTGAGGAAAAGTAGGTGACTCTGGATTTAGAAGCATTTCCCAGAAAAATCAGTGAAGGTGTTTCTTTTGACAAGTATTCTTTTAACAAAGGGGAAACAATGTAATGTCACATTAGGAAATTTCATTCCCTCAGTGAATTTTAAAACTACTTATTGTCATTATTATAATTATAATTTTGCAGATAATTTTAACAACAAAAGATAAATTTTAAAAAAAGGTTTGAAAGGAAGGAGATAGATAGATATCACATATACATATATACACATATACACATAAAGAAAAGTATACTAAAGTAGATGTAATCTTACATGGATTTAGATAAAACTAACAGTCATTTGTGATCAAGAAGGCATAAATATTTGAATTGAGAGGGTATCAAATTGCTTGATTTCCTTCAGGTATTATTTTCTGCTGTTGAAAATAAAAACAAATGGGAGAAATGATTTTTGCAGGATATCTATATATCTAACAGATATTTCAATCATTTTGAAGTAATATAATATAAATTATAAATAATAAAAACCATAAGTAACAAGAAGAGTTCCATGAGATAGACTGTCTTATGTTCATTTCAAACAAAAACACATCACAGATTTAGTTTCATTTTGATTAGTTTATATATTTTCCTTGTGGAGGTTATGGTTGACCTTTTAATCCTTAAGAAAAATGTGACAAAGAAACTAAAAAAAAAAAAGACTTTGTCCCAGTTCCTATTTAAAGGGAGAAATCCTAGTGCACATTCACTTCTTACTGACCCTTGAGGACGAACCATTTAACTATTTTGTAATATCTGGAAGAATTTAAATTTCCTGATCTATTTCTCTTGCCTATCTAAAACAGCTGTATAAGAAGTAAAATAAACCAAACCAACAAAACAAAGGAAAATGACAAAAATCAAACACAATAGTTCAAAATATCAGTGCATGTGAGGGAGTGTGCATGGGTGTGTTAAACCTGGCAGATTATATGATGGTTTGGTTTTAGGGAAAGTAGCTGAAAAAAAGGAACTGGAAATTCAACCGCATACTTCTTGTTAAAGTAATTTCTTATTTAAAGATATATAAGCCCTCTCTCAGTTGGAGGTGGAGTGGACATCACTATCCCAGTCCCCTCAGGATTGGGGGAGGAACTGTGGGCTAGAGTGGACTTGGTGGTGTTCTGTTGTAGACATATTGTGATTCAAGCAATGGAAGAAATTGTAACAGTGAGGTGGAGCCGGTGGCCACTAGACGTTTTTGGGGCAGGGAGAGGAGGAGCAGTTGAAATACAGGGGCTTTTTTGGGACTTGGGGGTTGTCCTGAGTGGCGTGGCGGCGACAGATATAGGCCATTTTCCATCAGCATATACCATGCAGAACTGTGTGGGAGAGAGTGTGGTCTATGATGTGAACTGTGGTCTATGCTTGGTGGCAAGGCCCCAGGATGTGTATATCCATGGCAGGTGTTGTGCCACACAGATGAGGGATGGTGGTGTGCGATGTTGTTGGAGGTGTGGGAGGTGGGGAACATGGGAATCCCTGTAATTTCTGAGTAATATTTAGGTAACCTAAGCACCTTTAAAAGATATATATATATATAACAAATAACATTTATGTAAACAAATGCACATAGATGCATATGTATTTATATATCATTTTACAAATATTGGTATGTATTGTGAAAAATTTGATTTTTACCCACAATACAAAAATAAATAAATAAAGATAATATCATAAAATATGCTATATCAAGATTGCTATTTATAAGAGACTAAATTATTAATTGCCAAAAAATTAAACTTCCCAGTGAATGAAAGCCAAATACAGCTTTTCTTGCCAAATTTCCAACCAATTTCTTTATGTTTGATGTTAAATGTGAGCAGTGTTATTATTTCTAGATTATTTATTGACTAAATAAAAAATAAACCAATAAAATAACCAAACAGAATAATTCCTTTAAAATGTTTTAAAAATCATCCTTGGGCACATCTATTACTTATTAAGCTTCAAATTGCTGTATACAATTCATTCTTAAAGGTTTCCTGAAGTTGATTACTTTTATAAAACTTGTTTTCACATTCAACTGTTTAATATTCTAGCCCTACAAAAACTTATATCAGTGTGTTTGCCTTTCAATACAAATATATTTTGAGAAAGGATATATATTCAGTTATTTATCCAAACCATCTGATATATTTAAGTTTCTTGACTTCATTTGAAAATCCAAAATGATTTCTATCATTGATCAGTATTAATGACAGAACTGTTCTAATCTTTACTTCCTAAGTAGACCCTTCCATTTATTTTCAATTAATAATAGTTGGCTGTATCATTTCATTTGTGAGAACAATTATCTCAGATATGCTACTTCCTATTTTTTTTTTCTAATTCTGCCAAATGACACCCTACAGTATCTCTCTTTGAAGAAGAGTGACAGACTGACAGGTGTTGTCAGCAAGAAGTCTGATGACTGAGAGATGTGTTTGTCTTCTAATAGATTCAATAAAGCATAAAAGAAGAGGCAAACCAGCAGGGCGTGCAGCTTGGGGAAGCCTTTGGCAAACCCGCTTTGAAAGATGTGAAATCTCTGACTATTCTGATTGAGGCACAGATACTTGCAGTCTGCACTGTTGTGTTCTTAAAATATCCAGCCAAGATGCCTGATGGCATATTATTACCTAAAAAACAGTGATACATATCATAATGAGGCCCAAACCCATCGGATTTTTTCATGCTTCCAAAAGAAGCTATGGTCGAATGTAGTTAGACAATTACATAAAAATCTATCTTAAAGGTCTGTTATCTCTTATTTCCTTGGCAACTTTGAAACTATGCTGTGAGCATCGTCTCAGCAGCACACATCTCAAGCCCGCTGTGAGTCGTTACACCCTCAGCAAGACTTCCTCCCCTCTTCCTCCCACCTTCATTTAGTTCCCCTAAGAAAACACTGTGCGCCTATTCATTTTCTGCAGCCCTTGGATCCTGAATGTAGCTGAACAGAAACTGACCAATTCTGTAAAAAGCAATCTCTTCAATTAGTCACACTGTCACCTGGGATAATATAGACTCTTCTTTGTGATAGTAATCATCAGCTGTCATTCAAATAATGCCAGGTGCTTGGCAAAGCACTCGGTGGAATTTTCCATCCATCTGTCCAGTCTTAGGAATGACCTTCCGTTACTTTCCTTTGTGCACATGTTGTCTTTAAATAGGGCATTTGCATAACAAAAGAATGCCTCCAACTACAACAGGAAGGTGCTTGCTGGGAGCAGGGACTGTATACTACACTCCTTGTTCTGCCTATGATTTTGAAGGCTGTTGCCAGTCAGCCTCAAATCACCACCATTTTGGTGTATTTATTTAAAGACAGCAAATGCTAATTGTTAACAAAAATTTGGTTCTCCCTTTTATCAACTACAAATTTATTAGCAGCAGAAAAAAATGTCTTCTAAAAATAGATATTTGTGTTGCAAAGGCTTAAAGGAGTAACTAATGAGGCCATTTATTGTCCAAATTTGACTAATTATTAGGCTGAGAAACTGCCTAGGAGCTAGTATGTGCTTTGAAATTAAGCATTTTCAGCAAGTGCGTCAAAGGAGTTGGAACCAAACTAAACGCAAGAACTTCGGAAACTTGTCTATTTATATTGATCCCTACTTGCTTGGTGTTATATAGAGAACTACCTACAGGCATTTTAAAAGGAACGATCCTTGGGCAAATGGAAAGAAAAAAATAACAGCCTGCCAAGGAGAAGTATTCTAACTAGAGTGATCATGTAATTAATCCTCCAAATTGGAACACTTTTAAGATTGAAAGAGATCACTAGTAATAATTACATCAAAACAAGGAGCCTAAAATTGGGTATTCCTGGCAAGTGGAGGTAGATGGCCTATCTAGCTCTAATCCTATTGCTCCACAGGTCTTGGATGAAAATGTTAATCATTCCCTAATGCTTAGAGAATAAATTGCATTCAAATACTTCCACAATATGGCCCTAACCCACCATTAGTCTTTTTCATTACATCATTATGCCATGAAGCCACTGTCTGAGGATATTGGCCCACAGATGTCTGTTGCTCCCTTCTGAAATCTTTATTTTTACTGGAGTTATAGGTCCTGCTTGGAATGCTTTTTCATGCAACCTAATCTAATAAACATAAAACATTCTTATTATTTAAATCATATTAATTTATAGACTTTGATGGCAAATCACAGATAGGCTTCAAGGCACTTTATATTATTTATATTATGGAATGGAACAAAGCTTTCCATAACCAAGGCAGCTCTGAGGAGTTACTCTGTCCATCTCATTCTTTGTATTTTTGTTTCTGAATGTCTGTCTGTCTTAATTTCCTTTAATATGGACAATTCAACTCTCTTGGTATTATCTGATCTAAATTCTGAAAGGAATGCTTTTGGTAGACCTGTCTAATAAGCAATTTGCCTGGGAATCAGAGCTTCCACACCACACCACCCACGGAAGAGTCTGGAAAACACCATTGTTTAGCCAAAGCACAAATGAACACTTCTTTTCTAACTAGAGTACTACCAGTGGGTCCTCTTAATTTGGAAAGGGACACGGATATCGGAAGCAGAGTGAAGAACCCGGTGGAACTCAAATCTGACCCTCTTTATGAAGACTTCCCAGAATCTTTCCAGATGAAATTGAATTCTTCCTATTGAACACTCTCATAGAATTTCATGTCTCTACTTACCACTGAGCTATATGGGTTGAATTAGCTTATGTTTGAAGAAATCTCCGCCACTGGATCTTGAACTTCTGAAGGGCTATGTCATATCTTATTCATCTTTCTGTTCCTCACAGCACAATTACTTGGCACTTGGTAGATATTCAATAAATGTTTATTACATTGAACCGACAAACTAGTAAACTGTAATAGTGAAATGCAATGTTGGAACTGGCAATTTAAGAGAGAAGCCAACACTTTTCATTCTAGGATGTTGACAAATAAGTTATCATTTAACTCCTCTCCCATTCCTTCCTTTTCTCAGTCATTCTCATGTTAGACAGCTGCAAAGAAAAATGTGTGTTAGATAAGACCTTCCCCAGGATACCAATGATGGTGCCAGAGGTAAAACTTACGATAGCATAAATTATGTAATTTTAAAGAAGCTTAGGTTAAATTAGTATGACGTTGTATCCTAATTTGGGAGCAAAATCATCCAAGATTGCACATTCAACATAGCAAGATTAACTTGGAAAAAAAAAAAAAGATCAGGAAAATACAGGTGAATAATGAGCCTTTTAACAATCTTTGTAGTATTTTGAATATCAGTTTATAAGATTTGGTATATATGATATTATGGAAAAAGAATATGAGCATGTATACTCTTAAGAGAAAACAATTCAAAACTGGACTATTGCCACCATGTAACTGAAAATTCAAGAAATGCCAAGGACCAAAATCTCGTTACAAGAATGTACAAGGGAAGTACTTTGAGGTCAGGGTTAATCTGACCCTGAGTTTTCATAAGGATAACCTTGAATTCAATTGGCAACTTATCACAAGCCAAGTTTTGCTATTAGAGTAATACAATTATTTTTGCAGCTTCCTGGCATTTCTATTTTTGGTGCTTACCCTTGCAAACAAGATGGAGTCAAACATTTTCTAACCAAAATTAAAATACAGTTTTAACATGTCGGCTACTTCAATTCTCCATAAAGATTTGAGGATTTCAGATTTTAGTTTCCTGACTGCTAAAACAAATGCAATACAATGGGTTGGTTTAACTAATGGAAATTTATTGGCGCACAGTTTGGAGGCTAGGATAAGTTCTAAATTGAAGAATCAGCAAGGCAATGCTTTCTCCCCAGTGACTGTGGCTTTCTGGGTCTGGCTGCCAGTGATTCTTGGTCCTTGACTTTTCTAGCACACGGCAATGTCCATGGCTATGTCTTCTTCTTCCTCTTCTGGGTTCCATTGACTTCTGGCTTTTTCCCAGGGCTTTACCTCTCTGTGCCTGAATTTCATTCATCTTAAAAAGGACTCCAGTAATCTGGATTAAATCCTTAACTGAAGTAACATCTTCAAGAGCTCCTATTTACCCACCAAAATGCAAACCAAGACCAAGAACATGCCCAAGGTGGGGTACACAATCCAATCTACCACAACATCCACACAGACTTTAATGTAATCGTACCCTTTTACTTTTAGCCTTAGGTTCCTAAAGTGCTTTCAGATTGTTAATGAATTTGTACCCTCTCAACTGAAAATTCCATTGGTTACTTCAGAGAACCATTTGTTAGTATGAATATCTATCAGGTAAATAAATTTTGGAATAAAATAAACACTGGAAAGAAATCACTATGTGCACGTGGTTAAAAAGGGAAAGGAAGCTGGGGAGAAAAAAGGGAATACTCTAAACCAAAGAAAACTCCATGTAGAAATATTTAGGACTAATGAAATAAAGATGACTTAATATGCAAGGTAATTTTTATTTTCACTATAAGCACTTAAATACAAAATGTGTAAATGATGTGTTAAAATGTTGTGAAGCCTTTTGATCTTAAGTTCAGGAACGGGTTAAGATTTCCAACTGTGGATATTTTGTTGTATTATATCTCTGACTAATGGACGAAAGTATGGGATGAATTTTCATGTTGAACTTCTGCCCTGTGCTAAGCGGAAAAAAAGAAATAAACACTTCAGTGCGCAGGGGGTGGAAGGAGTGGTTATAATAGCATGATAAATACAGAAAATATGCTTTTTCTTCCAATGCACTGCAGATATTGTTCAGCAGTTTATCTGTACAAAAATAAAAGGTGACCCTCTATAAAACAACCAAGGTCAGTGACTATTGGTCATGGAAGTTAAAGTTCCCTCAGGCCTAGTCAACCTTTTACAAGATATTTTATCCTTCTTCCTAAGAAGAATAAAACCTTTACAGAGGGTTGTGGGGTCAATCTGAATTCTTCATTCAAATATCTAGCTTTTGTTACATGTGTTTCTTTAAAAAAAAACTATTACTAAAAGAAATGTAAAACTACTCTGGATTATTTGGAAACCTAATTTAAAATATAAATTTTATTCACATTGCAAGTAAATTGTTTTTGGTTCTAGATAAGCTGAGTGACCTAATTCTATCCGTAACTTTTTCATCTTTTCTTGGAATAAGGAGGGATTCCAAAATACAATCTTTGACATACTCAAAGATCCCTCCTGATTGAAATGTTCATTTACCATTATATACTAACTTGGAATTTGCATTTTCCAATTTAGCAGTTACTAAGCATGGCAAGATATTACAGCTTGAGATGTTGTTATTATTAGATTATTGTTCTTAGCAAAATATTATAACATAGCTCCTTAAGGACAGAAATTTTTTTCTCTTTTTTCCTCTGTTGTTTCCAGAGTTCCTAAAACATCCTGGCACCTAGTAGGCCTCCAATAAATATTTCTCAAATGATGAATGAATGAATAAATGAATGAATGATTGACCTAGACATCAATCTGCACATAGATTGATAACTGACCCTACAGTTTAGCTAAAAGAGCTAAGCTTTAATTCCAAAATATGATGAAAATTGTACTCCAATTTGGCCTCAAACTGAACATTTCACATACGGTTTATAATCTTCCTGTGGGTATAAGCTGCTTTATTGATTTGATAGTTTGTTTATTCTTTATTTATAAAACATATTAAAAGTTGAGAGATACAGAAAGACTGAGAATTTTCTACCTTGGCCCTAGCATGTCCTTGTCCCCTATAGCAATTCCATCTAAATTGTCCAATCAAGAGCTGATAATCTGCAAGAATAATTCCTCCCTCTTCTAAGAACCACCTTTGACCAGCTATTCTCTAAAGTAATCCAGTTTAGGATGACTTCCTCCTACTAAAGCCCTATAAAATGATTTGCTCTGCTTCCCCAAGTTAGACCCTCAGCTCCACTGGAGCTTTATCATGCTTGATATTTTCAAACAAAGGTATGTGCGAATAGTGCTCCAGCTGACCTTGACTTTCTTCGACAAAAGAATTAACTCATTTCACAGATAGAGTAAGACTTAGATAGATGTGAATATAGATACATACAATTTACAGATGAGAAAACAGGCCTTATGCTCTATGATGAGAGTACTTGCCATACAAGCAAAAGGTTCTCATTTATTTTTCTGAATCTTAAGCATCAAACCCTGAAAATTAATATAAAATATAGGTATACATTTTTAAATGAAAGGTAAAAAGAAATTTATACTTTAACTCTTTGTTTTTTAGTGTTTATAAAAATGTCTTCTTTACTTATAAGTCCTCTCATTTTTTTATCATTTTTTTTCTCTTATTTCGATTGGGTATCAGTTCTTTTAGCTCTGGGCACAACGATTTGAGAATAAATTATGATTTAAAGATATCTGTGGTTTGGCTTTCATGAGACCTCCTCAGGAAGAGGATGAGCATTTTGGTTGAAAGTTAAGGAGCATTTCATGGTCACCTTTCTAGAGGCATCTCAGGCAGCCCTTAGAACCAACCTAGAGACCCATGATATTTATTTGCAAACCCTATTTCTCTTTTGACTAATGAGAAGTTGTGCCTTCTAGACTCTGCTTGGTCCAACGCAGTGTCAGGAGTGTAGGAAGCTGATTACCAGGTTTCTTGCCAATTTTACTGTGGGTATCAATACCACTATTGCCCCCAAAGAGGGATCTCCAGATCATAAAAAAAACAGCCACTTGCATGGCCTCACCCTCTGTGTCCTGAGTAACCAGCTTTAAGGTTACCACACCCTATCCATTAAATATTGCTGAGAAATCATCTTATCCATATTTTGGCCAGTTATTAAATCCCTCATGACTCAGCCATAACCCAAAATGTAAATGTCTCCAGTGTATCCAAATTTCCTTCTCCCTAGCCCATTCCTATTTCTTCTAACCCTTCCACCGTGCACCCTAAACTTTCCTTTCACTGAAAGAGAAAAATTTTTTTAATTATACTTTGAGATTTTATTGACAATCTGCCTCCACCTTCGTGCCATAACTGGATCTTTGCCCCTTCCTGGGGCCACAGATTTTCCCAGAACTTCCTCCACATGAAGGCTTTTCATATGATGCTACACAGGTTTCAAAGGTAAGGTCGGTATCCTATTCATCCTCATTGCTTTTTCTGGACTCTTCCCTCTTAATGCTCATATTAAAACTCTCTCTTTTTGGACTGAGGTTAGCCTGAACTCCACACCAAGAAACTCTTGCTAATTCTAAACTGTTCCATTCCTAAAATAAGTAAAAACTACCAGTTTCTGAAAATCATCTCCTATCTCTCCATGTCCCATTTGCAGTTATACCAGAACATCTGTTCTTAAACCTCAAAGGGTGTTTTAGTTTCTTAGGCTGCTCAAGCAAATATCATGAAATGGGTTGGTTTAAAAGATAGGAATTTATTAGCTCATGGTTTTGAAGCTAAAAGACAGTCCAAATCAAGATATCATCAATGTGATGTTTTCTCCCCAAAAACTGTGGTTTCTGAAACTGGCTACCAGTGATCATTGGCCCCTCTGTCACATAGCAAGGCATATGACAGTGTCTTCTTGTCTCTTTCTTCTCTTCCGGGTTCCACTTCAGTTTCTTGTTTCCTGTGGCTTTCTCTCTCTCTGTCTGAATTTCATTCCCTTATGAAGGACTCCGGTAATAGGATTAAGACTCATCCTGATTGAGGTGGGACATATCTTAACTAAAGTAAACACATCAAATGTCCTACTTGCAATGGGTTTACATCCACTGGAGTGGATTCAATTTAAAACCATGTTTTTCAATTCAATTTAAGACCATGTTTTTCTGGGGTACATAGAGCTTCCAACCACCTCATGAGGATCCAGGTTTTTATTTCCTCCTAGTTGTCCTGATCCCTCAGCACCTTCCTTTATCCACTTTATCTTCTTAAATTTCATGGTGTATTTCAGTCCATTTTTTCTCAACACCATCAACAGCTTTGCCTCTGTCTCCTTCTGAAACAGCCACCTAATAAACTCCAGTCTTGAATTAGTCCAGCATTCAGCCTCTTTGCACCTATGCCTAGGATGTTCATCAAGTCTTGAGAAAAACCACTCAATCTACAGATTGATACCTATGCCTGGACTATAACCTTAACCAAATTCTTTACTCATGATATATAATACTGGTTGTAAAAATTAATAAGTAAATTTAAAAATTAAAGATTTTTCATAGGAAAGTAATTTAAAAAAAAACAAAAAATCAGTTTTAAGAGAATAATTTGCCATCTCTTCAACTTCCATATGTATTCTTTTCTAAATTTGATCTGTTGAGAAGTCTTCTGTTTTCTTAATATCCCTTAACACACTTTACAAAAGAGAGACACACCACTTACCAATCCCAGATCAGAACCTGCTGTAATTCCATGAGGGTATTTTCCAGGGCCTAAACCCAGGGGAAGCCTCTTTAATGATTAAACAGGGTGTGCTATACATCTTAGATCTTCCTTTCTTTCTTGCCTTACACAATTTTTGGGTAAGGTTGAAACATAGTAGACAAAATGACACATTTTGCTCTGAGCCTCATATATGGAATGCATATATATGGTAGTGAATAGTTGGAATAATACAATTTTCATTTTAAAACTTTGCCTTTCCTTACTCAATTTTCAATAAATGCTTTCAATAACTATTTGATGAAACATGTATATGTATCTTTCTTCTCCAGATAAATTTCAATGAATATTATTGAGGGAAAATACATGAGCGTAACAAGAGGATCAATGAGAAATGTTGAATATTAAAAATGCCTCTCTTTACTCCCCACATATTTAAATGCCAGAAATTCTTTTTAGATATTTTTAATTCTCAACCCCAAGCCATGTCAATATCTGCAAGGAAATCACTGTTAAGTAGTTGAAGTATGGATTAGTGATGCAGATTCTTTTACATATCAATGCAATGTTTTCCAAAAGAGTCAAAAAATTTTAAACATGTTAGATATAAATTAGAGATAAAATTGCCACATGAATTTTTTTAGATTCAACATAGCTGAAGTCTATTTTATCAAGTCAAACATATGAAATCTCTATTCCATTTATAACCAGTCTTCATCTTTTTCATTTTGTGAAATGATTTTTATTTTCTAACTTCTCGAAGACAATAAAAATAAAATTATAGAATAACTGTTGAAGCAGTTTGTTTTTAGCATTATTTACATTTTTCTTTATTAAAATATATAGGAAAATTTTAAAATAAAGTCTTATGAAATCAACACTATTGTTTCTGATTTGTATACTTAAGCCTTACTTAATTTTTCCCAAAAACTTAAAACCAAATTTTGATACACATACACACTCACATTGATTTACCAAAGGAATCCCATTGTTTTTATCATATTCCATGTTTCATTTATAGTTTATAATTTTTGCTGCATATTCTATTCTATTACAGCAAATGAAACAAAGAGAGATAAAATATTTATTTATTATCTTTGTTTCCTAATGATTTAAAATAGGCTATTTATACTATGTATAATTTATTTAAATATCTGATTTGACTCTTTGTAGTTAAATGTTTTTCAAAGTAGGCTTTAAAAAGTATTTCTCATTGGTTTTTGTATACTCATGCTCAAAAAAGTTTTTAAAAATATTTATTTGAATGGGAAAACTTAGACTCTGATAGAAAGTTAGTTTGATCTAATGAAATAGTTTGACAAAGAGGACTGGCTTTGCTAATTTGGGTAAATGGCAAATAGTCCTCATAAATTAGTCAAGCAAATCTGCAGCTAAAAGGAACTTATGAAAATGTTTAAAAACTTCAACAAATTTAAGAATGATTACAAAAATACTGTATTCAAGGAGATAGTAATGAAATTAACAATATTCCCATTTTACCCAGCTTTCTGGATATAATACAGTTGAATAAGATGCTCACAATGAAAGAATATCAGGGTAGTTTGAGTTGAGAAATTGAGAAATTCTTTTGAAAGAAAATGCATTAGCAAAGAATTTAGAAACTACTACTCTACAATACACACTAAAGAAACCACTACTCTACAATACACAGTAATCCTCCTGTTTGTCCTTATTTTGCTCTCTCTTCTTAATTTTCACAATGACTATTTCAAACCTTTTCTACTCTCTCAAAACTAAATAATTATATTGTTCCAGTGTGATTAATGCTTTGATGTCCTTTCCACACACCTAGTACAGACTGAACGTTTCACCATGGGCCACCAAGTTAACATGGGACCTGAGTTGCCTATCATGAATTGGGTGTGTCTGATCTGCCAAGTCATAAAGTTGGGCATGCACAGCAGTACTCCATCATAAAATGGAAGTGGTATATATGAGATAGGGCTTGAACCAGTCCTGAAAGAACAATGAGGAAGTGGCCCAAATGTCCATGGCTCCCATTCTTTCCACATTACCTTTTCTTTCCCAGCCCACAGCTTTGGCATCTTGGGGACTTCCTTATAATCAGTTGATTTGGAAAGAGAAAAACTCAGGCCTGGTTTACAAATGGCTCTTCAGTACCACTAAAAGTGGACAGCTGCAATGCTGCATCCCCTTTCTGGGATGTTCCTGAAGGACAGTGGTGAAGGAAAATCCTCCCAATGGGTAAAATTTTGAGCAGTGCACCTGGCTGTTCATTTTGCTTGGAAGGAGAACACAAAATGTGGGTTTAAAGAGATTACTGTAAAATATTTAACATTTTTTTCATATATCAGGCAAGTCTAGACACACACGCTGCTCTAAGATAGATTTTGTTCCTTTATTTGTGTTCGAGCCACAACTACAATTAAATGGAATATTTTGCAATTTGATATGGTTTCATCCCTGCTCTTACTTGGGCTGTTCACTGGTTGGAAAAGGAAGTGGAAGAATACTCTCAATGTTTCCATATTTACTTTAATGATACCATTGAATTGAATGATCTAAATGGAAAAAACCCTTACCAGAAATATTATAAAGCTGTACAGGTAATCAACCCACAGCCAACATACCTACTTCTTTAGTGCTTACTTTTGTGCTTTTGTTATGACTAATACCTCCTTCTCAATCATTTTTATATAAAGAAATCTTGCTTCCCATTTAACTTTGTTCTATTTCAAAGAGGTCACACAACCCAAGGGAGATTTTTTTTTATTCTGAACCAAAGACTAGGAAAAAATGATATGTATTCTTTGATGTTTTCATTTGAAAGTTAGTTTTCCTGATATTTGATTGAAAGTGTTATTTGAATATTAGCATTATACTCCCCTTTACTTCCTTAGAAAATATTTCTCTTCACTTTATTTGGCTACAGTTGTGTTGGTATAAGGCAAGAATTCACCAAAAAATATTATTCTACCTAGTTAAAAATCATACTTCTTAAATTTTTGTATGGATATTGATAACAGATACATGAGACTCTTCTAGGCGATAATCAATTAAAAGACCATTTTATGGACTGTAACTTTTAAATGTTTTTTAAAAACAAAAATATGGAAATCTTTTTTTTTCCTTTTTTAGAGGGGTGGAGACAACATAAATGGTGAAAACAAAAAGCTTAAAGAGAATGATTCAAGGTCAGTAGGTATCAATACTGTTCTGACCTTGGATTTAACCACTCTGAGGCTCCATTGTCCTCTTCTCTATGATGAGAAGACTAAAACTACAACTGCTCAGACAACTTATGAAAAACATATGTACAAGTGAGACAAAATATGTGAAGAAGTTTTATAATAATAAAATGCTGTTGTAAAACGCTGTCAAAACATAAGCAATCATTATTAGGTAACACTACTCTAAAGGACATATAGATCCACGCCCTCCTTACCACGTCTCTCCTGGATGAAATTACATTTCCTGAGACCTTGTTTCATGACCTGAAGTCTCCAGAACTGAGGCTTGACTTAGAAGCCTGTGGAATTAATCTTTAGCTGTAGAACACAAAATAAGGTGAAGTCTATATCTTTGGCAAAGACATTGAAAGAGCAGAAAGTTCAAGTTAAGCAGGAGTGCTAGAAATTGGAGCATCTGTGAAGAATCACAGAAAAGATGGTAGAGAGGTTTCAGAAGACAGGGAACTGCAGTATTTTTCTAGAGAAAAAGTACCCAGTGGGAACAAGTGCTAGTGGGACACTTACAGCATCATAAAACAAGAACAACATTCTGGACAGCACTTAGAATTCACACCCCAACTCAGAGTGTCTCCAACACTCTAACACAGTGAGATCAGTTCTACCACTGATTTCTCCATCTAGAAAGAAGTACAACCTTTGTTACGCAGTATCAATATTCCCTTATTAAATATGGATTTATGCCTCTTTCTATTCAACCCATGCGAAGTGAGAAGGAAACATCAAACCAGAGTTAAAAGTGATAGAGTGAAATATCTTGAAATTTATTTGTAGTATATTGAATTGAAACACAACATTGTATTCATTGTATTATAATTTTTTTTTCAATTCCACCTCCCTCCACAACTTCATATTGGGCTGTGTTTGCGGATAGAAAATAGTCTGAATTCTTAAAGTATTATTTGAGGATATTGTAATGTGATTCTTTTAAATGGGACGGAAGGACCTGTTCAGATCATACTATTGGATTTTTTTTAAGTTGTAAATGGGATAGTTTCTTTTTGAAATAATTAATGTAACTTTTAAAAATGATGAAGCTTTAAACAAAACAAAATAAAGCAAGAAAATGCAGGATTAATGCTAAAGAAATAGTGAAAAAAAATAAATGAAAAAATTGTGGTCAGAAGTTATACTGAGATTTTTCTTGGTCCAAAATCCCAGTTTCTTGCCCAGGATATTTCTATCCTAAATTTCTTTCTCCTAAACATTGCTGCAGCATGGATAGCTCTGATCCTCAAAGTTAGAGATCCAGATTTTTGGTTTTTTACACATCCTATCCATTTCTTCTGATACTATTATTTGAACTATTCATCTTTCCCAAATTATTTGTTCTGCTACTGTTTACATAGTTCCCATATATAATAAGTCTATTTCTTGATTCCATAATGTTCCACTGATTCTAATATTATACTATTGAAAGTTACCTTAAAGATCTAAAGTTTAGATCAGTGTTGCCCAATAGAAATGTAATTTGAGCCACATAGATTAATTTTAAATTTTCTAGTAGCCATATATTTTTTTACATGTAAAAAGAACTTGGTGACATTCACTATAATACTACATTTTATTTAGCCAACATATCCAAAATATTTCCACATGCAATTAATTATGTTTCATAATGTAATCAGTAAAAAAACCATTACTGATTAGATATTTGACATTATTTTTTCATTTGAAGACATGTATCTTATGCTTACAGACAATCTAAATTCAGACTAGTCACATTTCAAGTGCACAAAAACCACACATATTTGGTGGCTACTTTATTGGACAATTCAAGTCTAGAGAAGAAAATTAGAAAGAAAAACAAATAAAATTCTTGAAATGAGTATCTTCCCCACATATATTATAATTAATCATATAACAGTAGGTATTAACATTTCTTCGTTTCAAAGTGCTCTACGGGATTTATTTTGGGGATATAACTCTGGATGGAATAAGATCTATAACCTCATTAGGTAACAATTCAAGCATCTCCTAGTTTACTTCTAATTATAGCTATTGGAAGTTTATGCTAATTTCCCTAGAATCAGGCCCAAAAGCAAATAACGAACTTTGCATTTTTCTTATTTAGTAATTATCTAATTTAGTAATTAGAAAGTTTGGTCAGAATTTTTAAAATATAATAAATTATTATTCTAAATTCATTAAAATATTCATCTTAAAATGTTTGAATCGTAGATTTTAGGCATCTTTAACAGATTAATTTGCTTAATCTTTTTCTCTAGAATGTAAGCCCCACAAGGGCAGATTTATCTTTCTGTTTGCTTTACAGCTGTAGGACACAATTCAGCTAAGTTTATGAGACTATATAACAAGGATCACCTTTCCTCCAGTTTCCCCAATACTTAGAAGAGTTCCTACAACATAGTAGATGCCATAAATATTTGCTAATTTGATATGTAAATTTAAATATTTGGCTTAGTTAAATGTTTAAAATAAAATGATATAAAAGTGTACCATAAACATGATTTATATTTGTTAATTTGTCTGATTAAAAAATATTGATTTTGATGGTCTAAAGATAAAACTGAGTTTTATGCAATAGTTATAACCGTTATTCTTAGAAAAAAACAAAATAAATTAATAAAACATGATTGCATTTGACACATGCAGCTTCTAATCCTTTTAACACTTCATTGGTGGGTGACAGTTATAGGATCTGAAAAAATGAAATTAGCATATTGTGCCTTTTCACAGTTGTAATGGAGGGTAACAGAAACATCAAAGGCATATAAAAAATTATTTTAAACTCATTTTAGAGAGTGCTGGACCTGAATTGAATGCTTTCTTCCACATTACTATAATGGAAATGTTAAGTGAAAAGAAAAATCAACCTTATTTTAAACTACTGGAAAAATCTCAAAGGGTGTTTTCTTTCTTTTTTAACAAGTAGTTGTTCATATTTTTGCCAATTAAACATAATCCTAACTATCACACTGTGTTTCAGAGAAACTTTGAAGTTTTAGGATAATCTGAATCTCTACTGGCTGAGATTTAAAGATCATTACTCTAGAGTTCTCTCAGAATAAAGCATAACAGAAATTGTAGTTTAGAGGATTGAAAAATGAAAATGAAAAATCATGTAAAAACAAGTCTATATAAAATAGAAGCAGCATTCACAAAAGGATTGAATTAAATGAAACCTTAACTAATAATTGAGGAATCAAATATGTTTTGCATGACATTTATTATAAATTTTATTCAGAGATGTCCAATTAAAAATAATATAAAATCAATTAATAATAACCTATCAATTTTGGAACTTACTATGAGCAAGGCCCAATGCTAAGGATATGCGTTCCAAAACCTTTAAGAACAAACTTGCTCTTCTTGCAGTAGTTCACATTTCATTCAGTGGTAACCCCATCCTTCCCATTGCTTGGTCCTGATCTATGGCCATCTCTTAAGTAGGCTGAAAAACGACCACTAAGGTATATCTGGCACTAATCCCAGGAACCTGTAAGTGTTATAAGGAAAAATTGTTTTTGCAGATGATTAGGTTAATGATCTGACATGGGGAGATTATCCTGGATTATCTGGATGAGCCCTAAATCCAATAACAGTGTCCTTTTAAGAAAGAGTCATGCAGAAGAGGAGAAGGCAATGTGAACACAGAGGTAGAGTTTAGGGTGATGGAGCCACAAGCAAAAGAAAGCCAACAGCCACTAGAATCCGAAAGAGGCAAGAAATGGATTCTGCCCTAAAACCACCATAGAGGCAAGAAATGGATTCTGCCTTGCCAGTACCTTCATTCCAGCCTGGTGAAACTGATGCTGATTTTCTCAACCACAGGAACTCTGAGAGAATAAATGCCTGCTGTTTTAACCCACCAATTTGTGGTAATTTGCTTTGTGAGCAGCGGGGTGCTGCTGTAATAAATGTCTCAAAATGTGGAAGTCACTTTCAAATCAGGAAGTGGTCAGAAGCTGGAAGTATGTGGAGGTACATTAAAGTAAAAGCCTAGGTTTCTTTGAACAGAATGTTGATAAAAATATGAACATTATACGGGCTTCTGGTGAAGTCTCAGAAGGAAATGGAAACTGGAGAAAAGGCTGTCCTAGGTATATAGTCACATAAACTTAGCTGAAATGTGTCCTTATATTTTGTGGAACGCGGGATTTGCAAACAATTAACTTGGATATTTAGCTGAGGATATTTTCAAGCAAAATGTGGGAAGTGTGGCCTTGCCCTTCTTCCTACTTATAATGAAATACAAGAAAAAATCTATAGAGGAAAGAATTGTTAAACAATGAACCAGCAATGGGTGATTTGGGGAAATATCAGCTTATCCAGATTGCAAAAGATGCTAAAGCTAGAAGATCCATTTTACAGAAAGTATGCTCTAGTGAGAAGTCCCACAGTATGGCTGGACAACCTTTTGCTAGTGTCAAAGAGATTAGGCATGTGACTCATGGAACCAATCAAATATCTCATCAGGAACCAAGGACGAAGATGGAATTACAAAGGAAAGATCTGTGGAGGAACCTCTTGTCTAATGATATGAAATCTCATGCCATATATGGAAGACCAGCAAGGACTTTGAGAATGTTATGTCAGTGGAAACATTACCAGCTAGGACTGAAAGGGACAGACATGGAACCAAGTGAATGCATGCTCTCAGAATTCCAAAATTCTGCAAAAAGGAAACAGACTGAGAAAACTACTCAGCTGCAATCATGTTCTATCTTTAAAGAAAAGGGAAGGGCAGATCCTTGGTCCTAGAGGGCAAAACTTTGGTTCCAGAGAGCAGAGCTTTGAGCCAAAGATGATGTTTCCCAGGATTTGAAACCTATTGAAATTTTCCCTGTTGGATTTTGTAATTTGGGGGGACCAGTGGCCACTTTCTTTATTCCATTTCCCCCTCTTGGAATTGGAATGTCTAAAACTGCTATTTTCAGAGCAAATAACTAGTTTTCTAGTTTCATAGTCAGTATGGTGTTTTGGGGTTGTGTGTATCCCAGAAAAACATGTTCTTAAATTTAATACAGTCCTGTGTGTTTGAACCCATTGTAAGTAAGACCCTTTGATGAGGCTACTTCAGTTAAGGTTTGATCCACTTCAATCAGGTTGGGTCTTAATCCTATTACTGGGGTCCTTCATAAGATAATGGAATTCAGACAGAGAGAGAGTAAGCCATTGGAAGAAGAAGCTGAAATCAACAAAACAAAGGGAGAGACCAGCAGACAAGACATGTGCCTTGCCATGTGAAAAGAAGAGCCAGGATTGCCAAGAGCCAGGTCCAGAATACTGGTGTTCAGGAAGAAAATTCATCACGTTGATGATGCCTTGATTTGGACATATTCCCAGCCTCAAAACCGTAAGTGAATAAACTACCAATGTTTAAGCCTAACCATTCCACAGTATTTGCTACAGCAGCCCAGGAAACTAAAACACACACATCTAGAGGAGCATAGATCAAACCCAGAGTCTTGCCTAAACCTGATAACTGATTTAGATGATTTAGATTATGAAATTGAGTCCTTTGGGCCACTGATGACATTTAGAGGAGATTTTGGATTTGAGTTGATGCTATAATGGGCATGACGGTTTGAAGTTCTGTTTTGAATCCAAAAATACCAAAAAAATTATATTTTTGAACTAATCCATTCTTTGGTGTGAAACCCTTTCATTTGGACTATGTCAATGAGGTATGACTCAGGTTAAGTTTCTGCCCTCTTGCAGGGTCTGATATAAATGGAGACACAGAGAGACACACACACACAGAGAAAGGAAGCTACCATATTTGATCCTGCCATGTGAGAGAAAACTCCAGGTTTTCCTACAACTGCAGAAAGACAGAGAAGCCCTGAAAGACTGAGAAAGGAGGCCAGGAAAGAGAAAAGCCCTATGCCTGGTTGCCCACAGCTGAACTCCAGGAGACATTAGATTCTGGAGGGTAAGGCAGAGACCTTGGCAGAGATTGCCCACTATCTTGCTCACCATGTGACAGCATGCCAGGATTACCAGTAGCTGACATTGGTGAGAAAGTGTCTTTGCTGATGCCTTGATTTGGACATTTAATGGCCTCAGTGCTGTAAGCTTTTACCCTAAATAAAATTCCCTTTATAAAAGTCAACCGATTTCTGGTACATTGCATTGGCAACACTGTGTCAAACTAAGAAAATGGGTTAAGATATTTGTGGATGTCAGGAAGGGAAGAACATATTTCTCCGTGCGGTATTGGCATGAATCTTTGGGGGCCAGAGGGCAATCTGAGGTTGGCTAAAAAATGCCCTCTGAATTATCTATGTGAATATTCTTAGAATCTGTGAATATTGCCTTATAGGCAAAAAAAAAAAAAAAAAGACTGCAGATGTGATTAACTTAGGATCTTGAAATGGGAAGATTGACCTCGATTAATAAGGAGGGCCCTAAACACAAGCACAACTGTACTTATAAAAGATATTAAAGGGCAATTTAATACACAAACAGAAGACACTCCTCCACAGAAGCAAAGATTGGAGTTATGTAGCTGCAATCCAAGGAATGTCAGCAGACACCAGAACCTGAAAGGGGCAAGGAAGAGGTTCCCTCCCAGAGCACCAAGGAGTGCAGCTTTGACAACACCTTGATTTTGTCCCAGTGGTACTGCTTCCAGACTTCTAGCAGCAGCAGGAAATAATACAATAGGTCATTTTCTCAGACTGTAAGAAAATAAAATTAAAAAACAATACCAAACTTTCTCTCTTTTTTTCTTTTTCACTCTAGGTAAAAGTTTACCAATTTTGCTGTCTTTTCAGACAATGAACTTATGGGTTTTTTTATTCTATTTTTTTTCCTATTTCATTTATCTTTACTCTGTTCTTTAACATTTCCCTTCTGCTTGCTTTGGGCTTAGTTTGATGTTTTTTCTAGCTCTTCCATTTTTGAGGTTAGGTCTCTGATTGGAATTCTTTATTCTTTATAACGTTAGCATTAAGAACTAAAAAGCCTTCTCTGCATCCCATGTTTTTGTATGTTGTATTTCCATTTTAATTCACCTCAAAATCTTTTCTAATTTCACTTCTGATTTCCTCTCTAACCCACTGGTTGTTTAATGTACATTGTTTAATTTCCACATTTCTGTAAATTTTCCATTCGTCCCTCTATTATTGATTTTTAGCTTCAATCTGTTGTGTTTGGAGAATATAGATTGTACGATTTCAATTTTTTTTTAATTTATTGAGACTTGTTTTGTGACCCAGCATATGGTCTATCCTGGAGATGATTCATGTGCACTCGAGAAGAATATGTATTCTCTCTTTTTTTGGTGTAGTGTTTTCTATATATCTGTTAGTTCTAGTTGGTTAGTTAGTTCTAGTTGGTTTAATGTATCATTCAAGTCCTGTACTTATTAACTTCGGACTAGGTGTTCTATCCGTTATTGAGAGTGATGTGTTAAGGTCTCCTAACATTATTGTAGAACCATCAGTTTCTCTCTTCAGATCTGTCAGCATTTGCTCCATATATTTTGGGGGTCTGCTATTAGGTGCATATATATTTATAATAGTTGTATCCTCCTATTGAATTCTCCTCTTTATCAGAATATAATGACCATCTTTGTCTCTCATAATTGTTTTTTACTTAAAGTCTACTTTATCTGATATTAGTATACCCACCCCAGCTCTCATTTCGTTACTACTTGCATGGTATATTTTTTTCCATCCTTTCACCATCAACCTACTTTTATCTTTGACCTTAAGGTGAGTTTCTTGTAGACAATATATAGTTGGATCATGCTTTTTCATCCATTTTCCCAATCTCTGCCTTTTGACTGGAAAATTTAACCCATTTACATTTAAGCCACTATTTATAATACAGGCCCTTCTGCCATTTTGCTATTTAGCCTTTGTAAGTCTTTTTTGTCCTTTGCTTCTGTTAAAGCCTACTTTTATACTTATTTGCTTTCTTGTGTTGTATCATATCAAGTGCCTTCTCATTGCTATCTGGGTATATTTTTCATCTGTTTCTTCATAGTTATCACATGGTTAAATTTTAACATCCTAAATAATTAACAATCATATTTGGTTTGATACCAACTTAACTTCAACAGCATGCACATATACTTGTCCTCTATCCCTCTGTCCCCTCCCAATATATATTTTTTTCCTTTGGTACTTGTTACCACTTATATAATTTTATGTTGTAATTGTAATCTACATTTATTATTACTTTTTATGCATTTGCATTTTAGCATCTGTAGGAAGTAAGAAGTGGAGTTACATAAGAAACAATATAATACAATAATACTGGCATTTATAATTGCCCAAATGTTTATCTTTAACTCAGGTCTTTATTTCTTTCTGCTGCTTTGAACCACTGTTTAGTGCCCTTTCATTTCAGTTTGAAGAACTACTTTTAACATTGCTTATAGGGCAGATCTAGTGATGATGAACTCCCTTAGCTTTTATTTATCTGAGAATATCTTTATCTTTCCATCACTTTTTAGGACATGTTTTGCCAGATATGAAATTCTTGACTGGCAGTTGTTTTCCTTCAGCACTTTAAATATTTCAGCTGACTGTCTTCTTGCCTCCATGGTTTCTAATGAGAAATTGGCACTCAGTCTAATTGGGACTCCCTTGAATGTAACATGTTTCTTTTCTCTTACAGCTTCATAACTCTCTCCTTGTCCTTTGCATTTGGTAGTGTAATCAGTATATGTTGGGGTATATTTTTCCTCAGGTTTATCCTGTTTGGTATTCTCTGAGCTTCTTGAATGTGCATATTCACATCTTTTGCTAAGTTTGGGACATTCTCTGTCATTATTTCTTTGACTATCCCTTCTACCCCTTTCTCTCTTTCTTCTTCTGGGATTCCCATAATACATATATAGGTGGTGTCCCAGAGGTGTCTTAGGCTATTTCCACTTGCAATATTTCTTTTTTCTTTCTGTGCCTCAGCCTGATTCATTTCAAGTGTCTTGTCTTCAAGTTCACTGATTCTTTCATCTGCCAGCTCCAATCTGCTCTTGAAACCCTCCTGATCATTTTTTATTCCATTTATTGCAGTCTTCCTTTCCTGTAGTTCTGTTTGTTTCTTTTTGAAAGGAATGTAAACTTTCATATTATTCATTCACAGTTTTTCTGATATCCTTTAGTTGTTTCTCTGTATTTGTCTTCATCTCTTTGAGCATTTTTAAGATTATTTTTTAAGACTTTGTTCACTTTTGCCACATTTATATTTTCTTCTTTGAAGTTTTCTTATTTTTTTCCACTTCCTCGGATGGGCCATCATTTCATGTTTCTTTGTTTGTCTTATACTCTGTTGCACACTTTACATTTTAATATTTTTAAAATGTGAACTCTAAGACTTATTCCTTGAGATGTCTCTTACTTTATTTTATAACCAGCTGGTATAAGAAAGAGATTTCCTTGAGCTTCAGCCATTCTATCAGGAAGGTCTTCCCAAAGCGAATGCAGTATGCAGGATTTTCCCTGTCTTTCTGGGCCTCTGTCTTGTCCTGGGCTTTGCTTGTTAATTGTTTTGGAGTTTTCCTGTTATAGAAGCTTGGTTTTTCCCTCTGTTTCCCAGGGATTGACCTCCCTCTTCTGGGTATTTGAAGCTGGCAGGACTTTGTCCCACACATCTGCCTCTATACTTTTTTACTCTCCTTTTGTTATCTCAAGCTGCTTTTGCCTGGAGGGCAAATTCTGAGAGAAGAGGCACCCCAGAGACTTTCCCAATTCAGTAGTTCCTGCTAAAACAGAGCCATAGATCCACAAAGAGGGCACAAATGATTCCAAAGTGCCCAGGGGAGGGGATCAGGATGGGCACCATGAGTTTCTCTTATGGCTCCCCAAAGCTGAGCTTTTATGGCTTGGAAAGCAAATGCAGCCCTTCAGCTAACACTGTACTTAGGTAATACTACATCTTTAAATCTCCATGACCTCTGCCCCTGTCTGGGGAAGGTTAAAAAAATGGCTGCCACTGCCTTTGTCCAAGGCAGGGTTGCAACAATGGCTGCCACCACTTCTGTCTGGGGCAGCCTGAAGCAATAGCTGCTCTCAGAACCTGGTCTCCAGTGATTTGCTAATCAAAAGCTGTGATCAGTGATTGACCATGCCCACCCCTGTTATTGGGAAAGAAGATTTTTATGTCCCATTCTTTTACCAGTGATCTAGCCAAAGACTGGCCCCCCTGGTGGCCTGCCATGTGAGTGGGGGATGGGCACCAGTAGCCATCATGTGGAGAGAGCAATTTACTGTCTTTACTATAATTTATCAGTCCCTTCCTCCCACTCTTTTCTGGATGCTTTACAGTGTTCTTACGGCTTTCGGAGTTTCAAAATATTTGCTTCAGACAGTTCATGACAGTTTAATAGTTATTTTAGTGGAAGAACTGAGTCCTGAAACTCCCCACAATGCCATCTTCCCTGGAAGTCTCTTGCTCAGTGGGATTGATTCTAAGTGGGGTATTTGTTGTCCTTTGTGGTGTATGATCAGCTCTCACCACTACATGCAAACATTAGTAGGGCATCTACTAAATTTGTGGGGTTACCTTATTTCTTGTTGACTGCAATGTGCTCATAACTTCAAGAGTTTTTCATCTTCTCCCAATGTTCCCTTTCAACTTGATAAAAATTGTGTGGTTTCTGTGTGCATTTGTTGATACATGTAATGTATATTGGGACCTTTCTTAATTACAGAAAATATGATGTTTTCTCCACTATTTTTGCATCTTTTTGATTATATCTGTGGGTATTGGGGTGGTTGATGGTGTTAATCTTACCTTGTGACATTCTTTGCAGTCACCCTGTTAGTATGTTGTTGATTTAATGTTGCAATATACTTGCATTTATAACTTTATAATTGGGCTGTGGAGAGGATTTATTTCACTTATTTAAAAAACTAAGAGCTGTTTTTGATATGTAGAGATGAAAATGTGAATCCACCACCAATGTTCTTTCAGTTTAGAATTTTTTCCAAGTCATAAAGATGAATGTAATTGAATCATTTACATTCTTAATCAAGCACAAGCATTTACTAAATAGCTGAATTGAGTTTAGACACACAGTCCATAACCATGAAACAAATTGGGTTTCTATCCAAATATCTGATTTTACTGTAATTAAAAATATATTTTCTACTTCTCTACCATAAATTACTATTTTTAAATCAGAAAAAAGTTGTTCAAATTTAGTATTTTTATCTATAGTAATGTAAAATCTTAAGTCCCAGACAACAATAAAAAATGTTAATTTCAGGTCTTCCAGTATTTAATTGTCTTTGCTCAAGTATTTAAAATGGATGTGTGATCATATATGTTTAGAAATAGACCTATAGGAACTCTTTTCTAGTAGCATGTCCTTTAGTACTGGAGGTTGTTTTGCAAAGGAAGAGACAGAAACTCTAAATGCTATGCAAAGGCAGCTTTATTCAATCAAATGAGTTTCAGGTTATAGCAAATGATTATAACTATTGAGCAATCACAGAAAGAAGAGTAATTAAAGACTATATAGGAAAGAATGAAAGTATATACAACCATTCACCAAATCGGGGGAAAACACAACATCTGATCTCTCGTGAGGCCAGGAAGTCCCTGTGCAACCGATTAGAGACCTGACTGGAAAAATGGCCCCAGGCAGAGTGTTCCCTCCTTGGTGAGGCTCCGACTGGCAACTTGGGGACCATCCCTTTTAAGGGGTTCTGAACCTCAGAACTCCAATGAGTCTTGCAAATCATGAGGAATGACCTCATTGAAAGTAACTGAATCTATCCGTCAGGGGGTGGCCAGCTCTCCACAAGAGAGATGCCATGTCTCAAGAGGTCTTTTGTTCTATTCTGTTAATGGGACACTAAACAGGAACATGAGGTTTCGATATACATCAGCTTTAACTTAATATTACACAAACAGGATGTGCAAATACCAGGTCTAGTAACTTGTTCCTTTTAAACATTTGTTTTTTGGGTAATGAATGATGGGGTTGCCTGCAAAGCAGCGTTATAATATTCCAAAGGACAAAGGACAAGTTAATCATTTACAATTCTAGGCTAAAAATGGCAGAGACTATTGATTAGAAAACTTATGAATTCACAATTCTTAATAATAATTTTCTTATAGTACATCAGAGGTGCATCGTCTCTGATGCCAGGTAAATCTAGGTTCATATCATATCTCTACCACTTACTAGATGTGCAACTAATTACTTAACCTCTATAAAGTCCTGTTTCTTCATATGTAAAATAGTGACTATAAAATCTAACTCATATGAAGGGCTTAGCACAGTGTATGTTTTATAGAAAATGCTCAACAAATAATAGCTATGATTATCTGCATTAAAAAGCAGTTATATCAACTTTTATTTAAGAAAGAAAGGTTATGTTTAAGAGACCCACTACTTAACAGCCTAATGATGACATTCAATTTTCTAAGCTTCAGTATTCTAACCTGTAAAGTAGTAATAATACCTATACTTTGCAAGTGCTGGGGACAGACCTGCCCTTTCCACACTCGTGTGGGTCCACTCTCTTGGCCCAAGGAAATCTCTTATTGTTCCAGGCTTTTTCTTCCATGGTTCTGTCCTTGTAGTAACTCTTCATTCGATCCATCCTTTCTCTGTCTCTTTCAGTCCAGGCTGGCAGTAGTAATGCTCATATAAATTTTGCAAAACTCTTGTTTGCTTTGCATGCAGTTTCAGACAATAGAATTTTCCACACATATTTCTTGGATAACTGCATTTACAATCCTGATTTCCACTGAAATAGCTGACAGAGTCCATGTTCAGTTACATCTTCTTTAGCAAAGGGTTGTTCACTTAAACCCTCACCTGGAATCACGTTCTCTGAGAATTCACTTGCCGACAGCTCAGGGAGGTCCCTGATTGAGCCATTTCTGGCCCTAGACTCAGAGTTCATTATCTGTATAGACTGAGAATTTTCAAAATCATCAATTACAGAGGACTTTGTGCTTAAAAGTTTATATCTCAACTTATCTCTTTCTTCTCTCGTTTTACTGTATAAACTGCAAGCAGAAGCTTCTACACTTAGATTGGAAATCTCCTTGCTAAATACCCCAGTTATCACTTTCTAATGTTGTGTTCGTCAACATTAGAACACAATCCTGCCAAATTCTCTGTCTCTTTATACCAAGGATCACCTTTCCTCCACTTTCCAATAACACACATATCATTTCCTTTTAAAGTCTCTTTGGAAATACCTTTAAGTCTGTATTTCTGCCACTGGTCTCTTCAAAGTAATCTAGGCTTTTTCTATCATGCACTTCACAATTCTTCCAGCTACTACTGCTTACACAATTGCAAAGCTGTTTCCATATTTTTAGGTATTTGTAATAGTAACACCCCACTCTGATACCAAAAACTGTTTTAGCTTCCCAGCTGCTAAACAAGTACCTACATAATGGGTTGGCTTAACCAATGGGAATGTATTGGCTCATGGTTTTGAGGGAAGGAGAAGTTGAAAATCAAGGTTCAGCAATTGGTGATTTGTCCCTGAACACTGTGGCAATCAGGGCCTGGCTGCCAGTGATCTTTGGTCTTTAGCTTTTCTGTCATATGGCCAGGCACATGGCAGGATTTTTACCTTTCTTTTCCAAGTTCCATTGACTTCCAGCTTCTGGCTGCTCCCCATGGCTTCTCTTTCTGTGTCCAATTTTCTCTGCTTATAAGGACTTCAACCATATTGGATTAAGACCTGCCATAATTCAATTTGGGCACACCTTAATTAATAACATGTTCAAAAGTCTTATTTACAAATGAGTTCATACACACAGGACCAGGGTTTGGGACCTGAACATGTACCCTTTTGCTGAGGACATAATTCAATCCACAACAAGCTTGTGAGTAATCATTGTTACAAGTGTCAACCAATCAATTCCATACTTCCTACTGTGTACAACCCAACCAATAGCTGCCTGTGCTACCTCATCTTACTTTGGAGTTAAAGAGCACAATTAGCTCACATATTTGATTTAACCAGTTTGATGGTTAAGTCTTGTGTCAACTTGGCCAGGTAATGATGCTCAGTTGTTTGGTGAAGCAAGCACTGAGTGCTTAAGGATTATCTGAATGATAGTCTCCAGCTCTGCAAAAACTATAAACTGATCCCAGAAAATTACTGGAGTCACAGTGGACAGGAATCCATACAACAACTCGTTCATCATCTGAGCATTTGCTGTATAATCCATTTCTTGGATGCATTCTTGATGCTAGTCCATCAATATTTCTGCAAGGCTGGAGCACTGAGAATTTACTGAAGCTTTCACAATCTATAAGCTGTATTCTCTGTTATTGTGTGTGTATACATGGGTGGGTATAGATACACATATATCTCTGTGTGTGTATGTATGTGTGTGTGTGTGTGTGTGTATATATATATATATATATATATATGTTAATAGCCACCCATTTTTTAAGTGAGAAGTATTTGTTATAGTTTTCTTTTCTTTTTTTAATCAAACCCATGAAAGGAAAAGTAAACCCACATGACCACATTACCTGGAGAGGAGGAAATTGCTCAATAATATTTAAAAACTAGTCTTTATCAACAAAGCAATGAACAATATGAAATCTTAACAAATTCTCACATTAATTTCTCCCTTCTGGGAGGAATTCCTATGATATGGGAATTATTACCAACAATGTCATTTAGAAAACAAAGAAATTGAAAGATTAAGTAACTTGATCAATATCACTCAATAAGAGGCAGAGCAGTGACTTGAGGTCAGGGTTTGTATGCATAGACACTGTGTCCATTGTATCACTGGATTTCTTGACCTTGTGATTTTTTAAAAAATCTTTTACATGTTGTAAGAAGATGGTTACACTTTTACTATCACTTTATAGAGACAGCATTTTCTAAAGCATTTGGGCTTCTAGGATTCATTTGAAGATGCAGAGCAGAAGCAGGGGATGGGGCAATTAGAGTAGTTGATACTGCCACATAAGGAAGGTCCATGTGAATTTGTGTTGATAAAAACAGAATAAAAATAATAATACCTAGACAATTATTATGTGCTTACCAGATACCACAGCTAGCATTTTGCATGCAATCTCTCATTTAATTCTTAAAAAGACAATCTAGTGATTACTAATATTATCCTTATCTAACAAGTAAAGAAAAACAAAATTGACTTTCAGCAATTCATCAGATATTGAGCAAGCAGAAGAGCTCCAGTGGAAATTGTTAAATGATGAAGGTGCTATCAAGTACCTGGATTGACATCAGATCCACAAAGGAGTTGATTCAGTATTAAAAGAGCTTTCAAGACACTGGCAACATTCTCCCTTGGATTAGTAGAAGTGAGATTTTGAATCAGTGGCTGGGCCAGTTGACTCAGAAGCTATTTGTTTTTCAACGATTCATTTCACATTTTCTGTATTGAACTATATGAAAAACAAAACACAACTCACTAATCATACTCACACTGTAAATATTCATGGTATTTTTTAATTAATGCACTTAATTTTAGACCCTATACTCTACTACAATTATTAATGCTAGCACTGATACAAGGCAAACCTATGTTCTAAGAACTAGTTAAATGAGATATTTTGTGCATTGTACCTGGTCCATTCCAAATAATTATTTTGTTAGTAGAATATACCTCCATTGCAAGCATGTTTATTCATAGGCTACATACAGCAGAGAAAACAGAAGTTTAATAAAATAAATTATTAATTAATAATAACAAGATTGTCCAGGAATTTCCAGGAAGATTACAGACTAGAAAGACAGAGGACTCTCTTATCTCCCAGAAAAATAGCTAGAAGGGCTGGAAGAAACAGTCTGAAAAAAAAGTCTTCTAGGGTTTAGGACACCACGGGAAAGCTAGACATCACCCAGAAGAGAGAGGTGCAAAGGAAAATAATGGCAACAGCAAAATTCCTCCCTCTCCAAGACCCTAGAAAGTGGGTCTACAACTCATTACTGGGTTTAGGGCCCAGATTTGAGCAACTAACAGGGACAATTCAAAAGAACCATAACAGGTTGAATCAAGAATCAAAGAACAGCAATAACACACAGCCCCACTACTAAAACCCTGTGAAAGGGAAATCAAGCATCTGAGCAAACTCACCATCCGAATCAGATGCTTAGACATCAGCAAAAAATTACAAGCCTTACTAATAAAATGGAAAAAATGGCCCAAGAAAAGTAATATATCAAAGCCCTAGAAGAGAAGCAGGATTTGAGAAAATTAATCAACAAGATGCACACAAATTTCCAAAAACAAATTAATGAGTTGAAAGACAATATGGCTAAAAGAGATTAAGGACATCAAAAGACACTGAGTGAGCACAAAAAAAATTTGAAAACCTGAATTTAAAAAGTAACAGAGTTCATGGGAATGAGGCATGATAGATGAGATAAAAAACACATTAGAGGCATACAGTAGCAGGCTCTTAAAGATAGAAGAAAGAATATGTGATACAGAAGACAGAACAGCTGAAATTGAAGGGAGAAAAGAATAAAGAGATAAAAGAATGGAAAAATAGAGCAGGGGCTCAGGGAGTTGAACGATAACATGAAACGCAACAATATACATGTCATGGGAGTTCCAGAAGGCAAGAGAATGAAAAAGGGCAGAAAGAGTTTTTGAAGAAATAATAGCTGAAAATGCCCCAACTTTCATGAAAGAAATGAACATACATTTCCAAGAAGCGTAGTGTACCCTGATCATAATAAATGTGAATAGACCTGCTCCAAGACACATACTACTCAGAATGTCAAACGTCAAAGATAAAGAGAAAATTATGAGAGCAGCAAAGGAGAAGCAAACCTTCACATACAAAGGACACCCAGTAAAATTTAGTGCAGATTTGTCATCAGAAACCTTGGAGGTGAGAAGATAATAGTATGATACAATTAAGATACTGAAAGAGAAAAACTGCCAGCTGAGAATTCTTTATCCAGCAAAATTGTCCTTCAAGTATGAAGGTCAGTTTAAAACTTTCACAAACAAACAGAAACTGAGAGAATTTGTAAAAAAGAATCCACCTTTGCAGTAAATATTAAATGAAGCCTTACAAAATGAAAGATAAAGGCAGGAGAGAAAGGCTTGGAGGAGATTAGAGAAGAAAGAATAGCAGAAAGGGTAACCAAAAGAGGAAAATGACAGACAAAAATAAGATATGACATATGAAAACCAAAGAATAAAATGGTAGAAGTAAATAATGCATTTAAAGTAATATCATTGAATGTGAATGGATTAAACTCCACAATCAAAAGATATAGGCTGACAGAATGGATAAAAAAACATGATCCATGCATATGCTACTTACAAGAGACTCACCTTGGACCTAGGAATACAAACTGGCTAAAAGTGAAAGGTTGGATAAAGATACTCCATACATATAGTAACCAAAAAAGTGCAGGGATAACTATACTAATATTGGACAAAACAGACTTTAAATGCAAAAAGTTATAAGAGATACAGAAAGCCATTTTATATTAATATAAGGGACAATCCACCTGGAAGAAATAACAGTCATAAATACCTATGCACCTAAACAGAGAGCCCCAAAGTACATGAGATGGGAAACGGATGTGGCTCAAGTGATTGAACTTCCTCCTACCAAATGGGAGGTCACGGGTTTGGTTCCTGGTGCCTCCTGGAGAAGACAAGTGTATTAGTCAGCCAAAGGGGTGCTGATGCAAAATATCAGAAATCTGTTGGCTTTTATAAAAGATATTTATTTGCAGTAGAAGCTTACAGTTATCAGGCCATAAAGCATAAGTTACTTCACTCACCAAAGTCTGGTGCCACGTGTTGGAGCAAGATGCCTGCTGACATCTGCCAAGCGTTTAGGCTTCCTGAGTTCCTCTCATCCTGGGGCTCATTTCTCTCCAGGCTCAGCTGCTGTGCTCTCTTCACAAGGGCAGCTGTAGACTATCAGGTGAATGGTTCTGTCTCTCTGCCTGGGGTTTCTGCAATGTCTAAAGAGCTGTCTCTTTTCCTCTTGGTTCTTCTTCTGTGTATTTACTTCCTGGGTTCCAATATCAAAACTCCAACCTTCCTTCTCTGCAGTGTGGTTTCACTGTGAGTCCCTGCCCACCAAGGGGGCAGGGACTTAATGTCCTACTGATGTGGCACAATCAAAGCTTAGTCATTATTTAATCAAGTAAAAGTAAAACCCCTGAATCCAATACACTCTAATACACCCACAGGAAAAGACCAGCTTACAAACATAATCCAATATTTCTTTTTGAAATTCATCAATAATATCAAACTGCTACAATAAGCAATACAGAGAGCTGGCGCAAAGGGCAGGAGTGGTGAGCTGATGCAGCAAGATGACCCAACCAGGAGACACAGAGAAAAGACAATGAGAGATACAACAAAGCAGGGAGCTGAAGTGCCTTAAGCAATTGAGTGCCTCTCTCCCACATGGGAGGTCCCAGGTTCAGTTCCAGGTGCCTCCTAAAGAGAAAATGAGCAGACATAGAGAGCACATAGCAAATGGACACAGAAGGCAGACAGCAAGTGCAAAACAACAACAAGAGGGAATAAAACAAAATAAATGAGACAAACTGGCAAAACTGAAGGGAGAAATAGACATCTCTACAATAATAGTTGGAGACTTCAAAACACCATTCACATCATTAGATGGAACAACTAGATCAACAAGGAAAGAGAGAACATGAATAATATCATAAACAAGCTAGACCTAAGAGACATATACAGAATGTTGCACCCGAACTCAGCAGATTATACATTCTTCTCAAGTGCCCATGGATCTGTCTTCAGGATAGACCACATGTTCATGAATTGGAAGACTAAGTATCATGAAGATGTCAATCCTACCCAAACTGATTTATAGATTCAATGCAATACCAATCAAAATTCCTACACCCTACTTTGCAGAAATAGAAAAGGCAAGTATCACATTCATTTGGAAGGGAAAGTGCACCCAAATAGCTAAAAGCATTCTAAAAAAGAAGAGCAACATGGGAGGAATTTCACTGCCTGACCTTGAAACATATTACAAAGCTACAGTAGTGAAAACAGCATTGTCTTGGCATAAAGATAGACACATCAATCAGTGGAATAGAATTGAGAGTCCAGAAATAAACCCTCACCTCAATGGCCAACTGTTTTTTTTTTGACAAACCTACCAAGTTCATGTTGACAGGACAAAAGAGTCTCTTCAACAAATGTTGCTGGGAAAACTGGATATCCATAACCAGAATGAAAGATGACTCCTATCTCAACCCCTATACAAGATCAACTCAAAATGGATGATCAACCTAAATATAGAAGCCAGGACCATAAAAATACTAGAAGAAAATGTAGGGAAACCTCTTAAAGACGTTGTAGTAGGTGGTGGTTTCTTGGACCTTACACCCAAATCATATGCAACAAAATAAAAATAGATAAATGGAACCTCCTCAAAATTAAACACTTTTGTACCTCACAGGACTTTGTCAAAAGGGTGAGAAGGCAGCCAACTCAATGGGAGAAAATTTGGAAATCACATGTCCAATAAGTGTTTAATATACATGATATATAAAGAGATGCTACAACGCAACAGTAAAACGAGAAAGAACTTGATTAAAAAATGGGCAAAAGACTTGAATATACATTTGTCCAAAGAAGAAATACAAACGGCAAAAAAACAAAACAAAACAAAAAAAAACATGAAAAAATATTCAAAATCACTAGTGATTAAGGAAATGCAAATCAAAACTACAATGAGATATCATCTCACACCTATCAGGATGGCGACTATTAAAAAGACAGAGAACTACAAGTGTTGGAGAAGATGTGGAGAGATAGAAACACTTACTGTTGGTGGGAATATTGAATGGTACAGCCACTGTGGAGGACTGTTTGGCAGTTCCTAAAGAAGTTGAATATAGATTTGCCACATGACCCAGCAATACCACTACTGGGTATATCCTAGAAGAAGTGAAAGCAGTGACATGAACAGACATATGCAAACCAATGTTCATAATGGCATTAACCATGTTTGCCAAAAGTTGGAAACAACACAGGTGTCTATCAACCAATGAATGGATAAAGAAACTCTGGTGCATTCACATGATGGAATATTATTCAGTTTTAAGAAGAAAGAAGTCATAAAGCATATGACAACATGGATGAAACTGGAAGACATTATGTTGAGTGAAGCAAGCCAGATACAAAAGGATAAATACTGTATGACTGTGCAACTATGAACTAAATATGTTGTGCAATATCATGAAGTTACTAACTTGAATATGGGTCACTAGAAAATAGAACGAGTTTAGAGAACAGAAAGGTGAGTGCTAACTTGTGCAGAATTAGTAAAAAGGATATGTGTTAATCTTTGGAAATGAATAGAAAAGGTGAAACCCAACATAATGTTTGTAACTAGCAGTACTATTATGTGGCTATGAAAGTGGATTAAAGGGAAAATCTAAGGTCATGAATATTACTAAAAGGGAAGCTAAAATATGTAACATGGAATTGTACAGCATAGTAAAACCTCATGTGAAATATGAAAATGGGTAAAATTGTATATATAAGACCGTTTTTCTCTGAAGCTGAACAAATGTGGGTTAATACTACAAAATGTTAATTCAGATTTAAAGAAACATTATGCTAAGTGAACAAAACCAGACACAAAGTACTACATATTGTATGTTTCCATTTATATAAAATTTAAATCTATATCAATATATAAAGATGATATTAGATTAGTGGTTATATAGGGCTGGGGAAGGAATGCTAAGGGGTGTGGAGTTTTTCTTTTTGGAGTAATGAAATTGTTCTAAAATTTTTTCTGTTGATGAATGCACAACATTATGGTTATACTAAAAGCCACTAATTATACACTTTTGACAGATCATCTGTTATGTGCATATCTCTCAATAAAACAGCTAAAAAAAGAATGAAGGGTAGTTACATGTTTCATACTACAACAACTTTAAATG
>JAQZBX010011868.1:0-42047 GCA_029593785.1 Cabassous unicinctus
TGAAAAGAAGGGAGAGGATTAACCTTTTTACGCTCCCTGTAGTCTTTGTTTTCTTTTGCAGTTTTCTGCTTCATCTGTGTGGCCTATTTCAACAGAGCTAGATAATTTATTTTGACATCATCCCTTAGAAATCAAAGAGAAATCTAGCAGATTCATGTGATTCAATCAATTTCTAGAAAATCTGCCACTGAATAAGACAGTTGATTTACATATGGTAAATAAAATAAGAATTAGCAAATATTTTCTGAACTTGTAAAGTGTTTTTGAGACACTCTGATGAGTCAGTGTTTAATCTCTTCTCTCATAAATAGGATGAAAGATCTTTGCCATGTTTTCTCTTAAGTAAATATATTTAAAAACTGTGCCTACATAGTGTTCCAGTTCCCTTTTCAGCTGTCCCTGTGAATGGACATAGCAGGTGGAATGAAGGATAACACATCACACCTCAACTTTGAATTTCCTGCCTTTTGTTTTCTTCTATCATAGCCTTGATGTTGTTTAAACAGTGTTCTGTATATTTAATTTCCTTCTTCTCTTCAAAAAGAACAAACAATTTAAAAAAATCACTCATCCTTCACAGCAGGTTATAAAAGTGTTCTTGAGCTGAAATTGAACTGGCTCCTTATTTAAACACGTAAAGATATATGTAGGCATATTAATCCACTGCTTTTTATTTTATTGATTGACTGCTTGGTCAGATAAAATGTGTACACTGTAGCCATGTCGTGTGCTTTGCATTTAAAGAAAACACTGATGATAGTAATTGCTAATTGTGTGCCCACAGATGGTTGGGCAAAGAACATGCAGCTTTCAAGGTATATGCACACAAAATCTATTCTTTTGTTGTCTGAAAAATGTGTCTTCATCTCAGAGTCTCCCACAAGAGTCAAAAATACTTGGAGTAAGAAGGACATTTAGATATCATTGAGTCCAACTAGCCAGCTGAAGCAGGCACCCAATATTCTCCAACTTAGCCTTATGATTTTCAGTGATATGATATTCAGCCTTTTAAAAAGGTACCCATTTCATTGTTGCTAATCTCTTATTTTTAGAAAAGTGTTCTTTTATTGAGCCAAAGTTTTCCTTCATCTACTTCCACCTAACTCTTTCAATCTGTATAGAATAATTACAGAAAAGTTATTGGGAAATAATTCTTACATTTTCTCTTTTGTCTTCACATAAAAATGTCCCATATCCTTCAGCAGTTCTTCACTATTCTCGTAAATGTCTCTGAACCCATACCAATTTATCAATCTTTCTCTTTGATGTAGTTCTTAAAACCAAATGTAGAACTCGTCATGTAGCTTGACCAGAGCTATGATACAGAGGAGTCTACAAATTCCCCTCTCTTCTTCCTTCCCCAAAATGGCCTTGCTAGTGACTTGCCAATTTGGGCAAGCAAGTTGCACTCTTGGCTTATATGGAGCTTATAACTGACTTATCCTTCAAACTTTTATATTTTTTCATAAGCAGTTAAGTCATATCTTTTCCATCTCGTATTTGTCCATTTGACTATTGGAACCAAAATGTAGGACCTAGCATTTAAGTCCCATCTTGCTTCTCTCTTCCTGTTCGTTGTTTTAAGCTGCCTATCTTTTTGTTTTTGTCATTTTTTTTCTGAAACAACAAATTAATTCTCACTTCAAGCTTGGTTTCATCTGAAAATCTGACAAACATGTCCTCTATGTCTTCATTTAAGCCATTGATTAAAACATCAGAAAGGGTGGCACTCAATATGGAACTTCCTGACATGCCATTGAAGACCCCTTTCCCAAGTTCATATCAATTTATTAATCAAAAACACCTTGACTAATGATCAAGTTAATGATCCTTCAGCTGGCTCTCCTCTGGCCTAATTTCTGTCTTTTTCAAAAATATATAACAAGAAACTTTGTCAAATGCCTTACTCAAATTATGCAATATCTACAAGCACTTTCTTGAGCTACCAATTTAATAACCCAATCAAGAGTGGATTAGTTTCTCCCCTAAACTCTTCAATAGCAAACCATACTTGTGCCTGTTTTAACATTGGATTGTAGTTATTTATGTATATATTTGTCCCAATTAGATTATAGGCTATTTGATGACAAGGTCTAACTCTTTTTATTCACCATTGAGTATATCCATGATATTTACTGGTGGAGCCTGGCACATAATAGGTACTCAATAGATACTGGTTAGATTAATGCATAAATGAATAGTGGGATGATGGAATACAATAGAAGGAGCAATTTAGGAGGATATGTTGAGTTTGAGGTGCTTGTGAGTGAGTGGAATAGATTTCTACATTAGCAAGCTGTATATACTGGTTTGGATCTCAAAAGAAAAGGCTGGCCTGTGAAATTGAAACCAAGGCCATGAATGAGATTGCTTAGGGGTAGGGTGTTGGGTAGGAAGAAAAGGGATGCCATATAGCATAGTGATTAAGAACTAGGGGCTCTAAAATCAAACTGCCTAAATATATGTTCTGCCACTTTCTTGGACAAGTAATAACCTCATGGGCTTTATTTTCTTCACCTATAAGATGGGGGTGTAATACTACTTCCTACTTCATATGCTCAATAAATGATATCAAGAATTATCAGAGAGGTTGAAGAGGAACTAAAAGCAATGGGTTACATAAACTGAAGGAGAAAGTTTTGAAAAGAAAGTACTTGTCAGTAAGAAGCGCTGCAGAGTAACTTGAGTATTGGAAGAAGCTTATGAATGGTTTTAGTGGGAAAAGCCAGATTATAGTGGCCTGAGGAAAGGATAAGAGGTAAGCAAATGGAGACAGCATGTATTGATAATTCTCACAAAGCTTCACTGTGGAGGAAAAGAAAGAGGAAAGATGGTAAATGGGTAGAAAGTCAAGGAACTCTTTGCTTGTTTTAGAGGATAGGCTTCACTTGAACATGGTAAATAGGCTATAAAGAAAGGAGCAGCTTAAGAGAAAAAAGAGTCTGGAATTACAGAAGAGAAAGAGGATAACTAAGCAAGAACAAGATGCCAGATTATACAGAAGGTAGAAGGGAGGCTCAAAAGGAATCAGGAGGGAACTCTCTTCCCTACCAGCTTGTCACATTCTTAATGACAAGAGAGATATGGCACTCATCTTCATATAGCCAGTGGTTAATAACTGTTGAGACCATTTTCTAAGATGGGAAGAAATAAAGAAAGTATGATGTGAAAAACTGTTGGTAGATGAGAGACAGCAAGTTGATGAACTCTATATTTTCCATGGCATAGGCGATGAGGATAGCTTCTGGGAGGGAGTAGTCTAGGCTTGAATAGGGAACTTAAATGGAACAGTTGAGGGTGAGTCTGGAGGGAGTGGGTCAAGATAAGTTTGAGGATAATTAGTGGAAGCAAGATAGGAGCTTATTAGTCCAAATTTAACAAGTAATTATTGAGCATATGATATAGGTGCTGATGATATAGCAGTGAACAAAACAGACATTCACCCTGCCTTCATGAAGCTCACAAAGCTCACATTTTGGTAGAAAAGACCATTAAATAAACAATATGGCCAACTTCAAATAGCATTGAGTAGTATGAAGGAAGTTAGTAGAGTGATCTGATAGTTACTAGGAGGTAGGAGGGGATACCATTTGGATCCTTTATATAAAATGGGCGGTGATGTTTCTTATTGAAAAGTAACATTTGAGTTAAATTCTGGAATTGGAGGAAGGGTTCTAAAAAAAAATTTTAAGCCCTAACTTGTAGTTTTATTGATTTTCTGGGTACAATACCAAATTTCCAGGTACCAACGTGACATCACTGAATATTTCTGGTGAAAGAACAGCACATTAGAAGACAATTCAGCAAGAAGGAGCTCAGAGAGACTGGGAACACAGAAAAGTCTAGAAGGAGGAAGAATGTGGAAAGAGAGGATGTCAGAGAGTTTGGCAAGTGTCAGATTTGCCATGTAAGGAGTTAGATCTTATTCTAGATGAAATGGGACAAAATCTGATTTACATTGTGTAAAGATAATTCTCATTGCTATGTGGAGAATTAATTAGAGTAGGGGCACAAATGGAAGCAGGAAGCCAGTAAAGAGTTACTGAAGTTGTCCAATGAAGAATCAGGATGAAAGGAAGTAGATAGATTTGGGAACATATTTTAGAGGCAGAAGATAGGATTATTAATAGATTGGATGCAACAGTTAAGGGAAGAAAGCACTGACGTAGGAATCCTAGGTTATTATCTCGCCCAACAAGGAAGTCTCTGAAGCTTTAAGGTGTCGAAGAGTGGAGGGAGAATAGATTGGGACCTTGAACATAAATCTGAGGTTCATATTAGGCTTCCATGTGAAGGTATGGATATAAGCATTTGGATATATGAATCTGGAACTAGGGGGAAAGATTGAGGATGGAGATGTAAATTTGCATATCATTTGCATAAAATGGTAGTTAAACCATGGGACTGGCTGGAATTACCTAGAATAAGTGGTCAGCTAGAGAAAGAGAAGTCAGCAAAGAAGACTCGAGAGAGTGACCAATAAGGTAAGAGGAAAACACGTCATTGTGCTGTTACAGAAGCATAAGAAAGAAAGTATTTCAAGAAGGAGAAAGTAGCAAACTGTGTTGAATGCTGCCAGATGGTGAAGTAACATGAAGACAGAGAGGTACGCACAGGATGAAGCAACTTGGAGGTCATGAGTGACCTTGACAAGATCTTTCAGGGCTTGGTGATGCAGAAGGAATCAGGGTGACTTACCAACTCTGACATAGCAAAGCAGAAACCTGTTTAGACTGCTCCATCTCAAGGCTAGTCTCTCCTCTGGAAAAGTTGGTGAATTCACTGAGGAAGGAAACAGAAAACTAAAAGTCAGTCCTAGTTCACCCACTAAATAGCAATTTGATGCTATCAAGTCAAGTCACCTCTTTGGACTTTCATCTTCTCATTGGTGAAGTTAGAGGCCCTGAAATTCTATTTATTTACTCATTCAACAAATAAGTTTCAAGCAGCTATTATAATATGCCAGACCCAGAGTAAGAAAAAAAGGCCATGTCTCTGCCCTTGAATAATTAGCCCAGTTTTACAGACTTGTAGCATAAGCTTTCTTTTTGTGTATGTGGCTTACCTCACACATGAAATGGCAGGGTCATTGATGCCGCGCATTTCTCATGTTGGTATCCTCCATGGGTCTAGTATATGCCTGGCACATACTATGCACTTAATTGGTTGAGTAGTGTCATCTGCTTACTGATGAATATGTCGTTGAACTAATAAAAATATTTACTATTTTTTAATTCATGTTCAAATCCTGACTCTGCCATTATTCATTATTTGGGCAAGCTACTTAACCTTTTTGTACTCCAGTCTCCTTAACTATAAAATGGAGATATTAATCGTATCTATATCATAATGTATTGTAAAGATTAAAATGGGTGCCTTGTATATGCTAAGCTATTATTATTTATAATATGTGCTCTTGGTAGAAAATTTGGAAAAATCAGAATTTATGAAAAAGAAAACTAAATTACTCATGACTTCTAGTAGCAATGGTTCTCTAGAGTTGTTCCCCTCATTCTTCTCTCTGTGGATGAAGCAGAGAATTACATTCTGTACTCAGCAAGCCTCAAATTGCAGTAGCAGATGATGGTCCTTTTACTAGAAATACTGTGTAGAGCTCTTGATGTGAGACCATTTAACTTTCCCCTCATGAAAAATACAGTGCAATGACGTACATGTTATTACATTTTAATAACATATAGATTAAAAGCTAACAATTATTTGAGTGTTTGTAGTTTGGATCTTTAGTACATTATCTTATTAACTTGTCACAATAAAGCTTTATGGTAGGTTTTGTCCTCATTTTATTGATGAAGAAAATGAAGATCAGAGAATGTGACATTATTATTGTTCATCAATATTGAGTTCTGCTCTCCTTCTGGATATGTAGGAGTAGCTGTTCTCTGTTCCTTGATATTAGGTGGGGCCATGTGAATTTTGGCTAATGAAATGTGAGCAGAAGTGGCATGTGCTACTTTTGGATAAGAACATTTCTTTGCTAATGCTTAGCTCTCTACCAGTCTTTCCTTTGCCATGGTGATCATGGAAACAAGAGGGTAAATGTTGAGCCATCAAAAGGAGAACAGCTGCGCTGGAGAGCTGCCCAGGCCTGTATCAGATTTTGCATGAGCAAAACATAAACCGTTCTTGTTTTAAACCACTGAGATTTTGAGATTAGTTTGTTACTGCAGCTTAACCTGGCCTATCCTGACTAATACAGAGAGCTTAAAAGACTCCCCAAGGCCACAGAGCTAGTAGTGCAGCCAGGAATCAGACCCACATCGGTATGCAAAGCCCATGTTCAATAGCTTATCTAAGAAGCTCAAGAGTTGACTTTGTGAGAAATGGAGAACAGAACTACTATAATAACTAGCCTCAGTTTTAGTATTTTACTTTGAATCTGATAATGATGCCACTATCTTTGAAGTTGTTTGGCATTTCTCCACATCTGCACATGTTAGGGGAAGAAACAAACAAAACAGAATAACTTTTCCTTTTATGATGGGATATATGTCTCAGGCATTCGTGAGAATAAGGAAAAATCACACTAAACTTAGGTTGCAAATAGGGTAGGTAGCAAAGCTGGAAAAGGCAAACATCTAAATTAAATAGCATTAATTGAAAAATAGCAAGAAGTTTCAATAATAAATCCTTCAAAGTAATCTCTGGGAAGCAAGGATGATAATATTGGTAAGTCAAGCAGCTGCACAAAAGGAATTAAACACAGAAATTGCTAAAGTATCCAGTCAGGTTGAGAGATCAAAAGAGGATAAGACAGGCAAAATACAAGAACAGTTATAGTTTTCAGATTACAATTGTGAAAATAGCATAAAACTTTGTATCAAATGAAGACCCATGACAAAAAAATCCATAACTGGCAGAAACAGTCTAGCACAAGCAGCATCTGATGGCTGAGGTATCGTTTTCAAAAACCGGAGCAGAGGCCATGCTATTAGGCTTTTGTAGATTTTATCACTCAGAGTGGAAGATTAAGTTTGAACATGACTCCTAAATTATACAACGGAATTAAAAACAGCATCTTCTTGGCCTTCCTAACCCATCAGCACAATATGACCAAATTAGGCACTTGTTAAAGACAGAATATTAATGAAAAGGAAAAGGGATCTCTTTCTTGGGTCAGTAGGAAAAGAAGGAAATAGCGCTAACTGCCCAGTCCTCATCCCAGGACAGGATATTATCACGGTCCAGGCACTCTTCCCTCAGGGATGGATATGGAGGGTGACAAATGTGGTGTTAATGGCTCCCTGTGGCCTAAAGTTCAGATGCATGTGGGTCCCTGCCAAAGATCTTGTCCAGAGAGAACAGAAGGAACAGGATTAGTCTTATTGCCTCACCCAGATAGGATGGACATAGCACCAACTGCAGTAACCCCAGGCTGTGACCAGGGCTCGGGAAACTTCTAGCTCTCCTCATAAGCTCCATTCATGAAAAACAGGCCTTTTCCTCAGGGGATCGTCTCCACCACGGCTGTTACATCAGAACCAGAGGCTTCCTTAGCACTGGCATCATTGCTTTATCTAATTTAAGACATTTATCATTAATAATTAAAACTTCATATGGTCAAATGTACTGAGCATTCCAAGGTTGTCTCTAATTTACTGACGCTCTAAACTAGCACTTACTCAAAATGATTTTCACTCCACCTTTCCTCATTGGGAAATAATCATAATATTGTATAAGAAATCTCTCATAATGATGAAGTGTTTTCACCATCTTGATGGAGTTTCCTTCCCACATGCAGGTAAAAATATTTGGCTCCCTCATCAGCTCTTTATTTGGGTGAAAAGAGAGCCCTATGCACCCAGAGAGCAGGGCACAACTCGCTGGTTTGGTGGAAAACCTTTCCCAGCAAACCTCTCCTGCCATGACTTTGGTCAGAACTGAGTTCCATGGCCATTGAGCCAGTCACTTGGAAGGGAAATGGAAATGTCGCTATTGTTTTGGAGGCCTTGGGATTTTCAGGGCATGTGTTTGTTTGTCTTTTATATTCATTGTGACCTTGAAGATTGAAGAGACTTGAACATGTTTAAATGTTGATGGCTCCAGCTGTGATAGAATGATTGATCATTACGAAGGTGACACATTTGATGGTATAAAGTTCCCACGACAGGGGATAGGTACCTAGCACAGGTGGAGAAGAGACTGGCATCAGGTAGGGGAGGGACACCTTCTCCATTACCTTAGGAGTCAAGGAGCAAGCAGGTCCCAATCTACGAAGGTGCTTCGAGGCATCACTGTTCCCTTCAGGAGTCTGGTGCGGAGCCAGCCACTGCATAGTTTTAGTCACATTCACTTCCAAAATGGACAAGTTTTCTGCTTTCTGAGCTGCTGCCCAGCCCTGCTAGAAGGAACAGCTGAAAAGCGTGGCCTCCCCACAGTGCCAAATTTCTATTGGGGTTGTTCTGTCGAGGTCTGCTGTTTCAAGATATGTTCTAAGAAGCGCATTTAGTTTCCTCTTTGGATAATACCTTCTCCTCTAATCACTGTCACTTCATGACAAGCTCTGGCTCTGCTTTCGATGATCAAAATGACACAGTGGTTTAGACACAGACAGCTTGGGGTAAGATAAACTAAGAAATCCAGAAGAAATGCACCTTCAATGCTTATCAAAGTTCTATTAAGGAAAGGTAGCTTGCTGAAGATAGTTATTAATTACAAAGGGAAAAATAATAACCTCATAGCAGAAAAACCTGGCAGAAACCTCTTAACCCACTGATCAAGGGTAACATCAGCTGTAATAAAATTGACATCATGTTTTCCTTAGTATGATGCACTTAGAACTGACATCCCTTCTGCGGTTTTCTTGACAAAAATGCATCACCTCAATCTAAAGGTGAGAAAACATCAGACTAACTTAAATTGAGAGATGTTCTACAAAAATCTGGCCAGTACTCTTCAAAAGAGTTGAAGTTGTTCAACTGCCTTTCAACTGGTGAATGCTTAAACAAACTGTGGCACATCTATACCATGGAATACTACTTAGCAAGAAAAAAACTTGATATCTGCAGCAACATGGATGGATCTCAAAGGAATTATGCTGAATGAAAAAAGTCAATTGCCATAGTTTATACACTCCGTGGTTCTATGTATATGACATTCTTGATATGACAAAACTGTAGGGATGGAGAACAGATTCATGACTGCCCTGGGTTAGAGAGGGGTACAGGGATAGAAGTGGCTCTTCCTATAAAAGGGCAGCACCAGGGATCTTTGTGATGGATCTGTTCTGTATCTTGAATGTTATGGTGATCACATGAGTCTACATATATGAAAAAATTCCATAGAACTAAATACACACACATACCCACCCAAATGAGTGCATGTAAAACTGGCGACAGCTGAACAAGGTGCAATGTCAATTTCCTGGTTGTGATATTTGCTATTGTTAGGCAAGTTGTTACCAATGGGAGAAGCTGGGTAAAGGGGATAAGGGATCTCTCTGTATTATTTATTACAACTGCAAGTAAATCTACAATTATCTCAAAACAAAAAAGTTAAAAAATATATGTTGGTGTGGTAAAAGACAAGGAAAGATTGAGGAACTCTGTCATATTGGAAGAGACTAAGAAGTTATGATAATGAAATGCACTGTGGGATTCTCGGTTGGATCCTGAACCTGAAATAGGAAATTAGTGGAATAAAGTCTGTAGTTTGGGTGGATAGTAGTGAACTGATGTTCATTGCTTAGTTTTTATTAATGTATTACTATTATGTAAGGGAAAGTGGAATGAAAAATATACAAGAACTCTCTGCACTGTTTTTGCAGCTTTTTATAAGATTGAAATGATTTTTTAAGTTTTTTATTAAAGCAGTTTTAATCACATGCCATACAATCCATCCAAAGTATACAATCAATGACTCTCAGCATAATCACAGAGTTGTGCTTTCATCACCACAATCAATTTTAGAACATTTTCATTGCTCCAAACATAAAAAACAAAACAAAAAAGAAAAAAACTCTTACCTCATATACCCCCTATTATTGACCCTTAGCGTTGGTGTAGAACCTTTGTTACAATTAATGAAGTAATATTACAATGTTCTTGTTAAATATAGCCAATAATTTGCATTAGTTGTATTTTTCCCACACACTACCCTATTAGTCACACCTTGTAATAGTGACAAACATTTGCTACAGTTCAAGAAAGAACATTCTTATATTTGTGCCACAGTCATCATCCACAGCAGGGTTCACTGTGTTATGCAGTCTCATGTTTCATCCTCTAGCTTTCCTTCTAGTGACACAGACGACCCTAAACTTCCCTTTTCAACCACAAACCACAATCACACACCCTCACAATCATGTCTATTTTCAAACATTTACTATCAACCTTACTGAAAATTCTGCACAAATTAAGCATTAGCTTGTCATTCACCACCCTTGTTCTATTTCCTAGTATTAAGTCCATGAGTCGGTCCTTATAATTAGTTCATATTAGTGAGCTCATACCATATTTGTCCTTTTGTGCCTGGCTTATTTCACTCAACATAATGTCCTCAAGGTTCATCCATGTTGTCGCATGGGTTAGGACTTCATTCCTTTTTGTGGCTGAATAATATTCCATCATATGCATATACCACATTTTGTTTATCTAGCTCATCAGTTGATGGACACTTGGGTTGTTTCCATCTTTTGGTAATTGGGAATAATGCTGCAAATATGTCTGTTTGAATTCCTGCTTTCAGTTCTTCTGGGTATGTACCTAGCAGCTGGATTGCCAGATCACATGGTAGTTCTATCCTTAGCTTCCTGAGAAACCACAAGTCTTCCACAGGGACTGTACCATTTTACATTCCCACCAGCAGTGAATAACAGTTCCTAAGCTTTAAATAATTTTGAAGTAAAGTTTTAACAAGTTAACGAAAAGACTCTTTCATGCTAATTAATCAGAAATCTGATAACTGTCTTTAAAACATAAACTGAAAAACTAACAAATTAGAACGAGCAAAAAAAACCCAAAAAACAACAAAATGAAAACCAAGGATGTATCTAATTTCTTAATATTCTTATCTACAAATTTCTTCAGGTTTACCACCATTTATATCAGCTCTAATGTAAAATCCTAGAGTTTAAATATTATGTCAATGCCACTTTTCTAGAACAGGAGCCTCTACAATCCACCCTCTTAAATTCCTGTGACCTGATTCTTTCTTGAATCTTCAAGTAACCCTCTCTGCTGATAAATGTCCTGGGAACACACCATCTCCTGTTTCCCTCTCCTACCATCTAGGATGGAGAGCACGGCTGGCCTTATGCCAACTTAGATGGTTCCAATGAACCCAACCTGGCTGCCTCTAGTCTAGATGAATAACTCACAGAACTCAACAATCAGCTTTTAAAAGAAGTCAGATCATTTTTCAATATGATCTCTACAGGTTTAGTAAAGTTATCCCACCACATATCATAAATGTCTCCACACCCATGACCTTGAAGTCACATTCTCTCAGGTCCAGTAAACTCAGAAGAGGCAGCCGACTGCTCCCTAGCAGAGCCCGCTGTGCAGGCACATCCTCTGGGCTTTGTTCAGCCATGCTCTTAGGTCTAGTCTTCTGAAAGCTGTGTGTGGACTTTTTTGCCTTCCTCTAAACAACTATTTTTCCAAGCATGGAATTCAGAGGAGAGGTCACTTCTTCTACATGGGAATCTGTCTGCTTTCTTTTTATGGTCATTGCTATATCCAGAAGGCCCAGGTCCAGTAAGCCATGGGGCATTCTGGTAAAGCTCCCATGAGCAAGCGTGTCCCAGGTTCACTGCTGTCTCATCACCTAGGAGCCTCCAATTAGAAGCCACAACCTTCCAGTTCCTTCAGTCCCTGGTTTTTCTGCTCAAGAGGAAACAGCAACGAATGGCACTCCATTCGTTCCCCTTTGGGTTCTTATCTGCACAGCTCTGGTCCAAGGCTGAGTGATCTGGTTTTCATCCATCTAACTGCAGAGGTTATAGCCGGATGGACAGAAGTTTGGACATAGTGGTATGGGAAAACTTCTCTCATAAACCTGACTTGATACATCTGTCCTGCTGGCAGGCAGAAGCCCACCAGGGGTCCAGCTGGCTCTTGGCCTCCTCCTAGAGGCTCTATCAGATGAGGAGGTCCCTAATATCCTTCACTCTGACAGAAGCAGGCGTCCTGCCCGAGACAGCCCCAGAGGGATAGTCACGTCATGGACCGAGGTCGCCAAGAGCAGGCTCTTCCATTCCAGCAGGTATACAAGGAAGACCCAGGCATCCAGCAATGAGAGCGAGACTAGAAAACCAGACTGCACCAGCCCTTACCTCTTTCAGGGCAACTTTCTCCTTAAAACACAAAAACCAAAACCATAGGTTCATTTTTTTTTTTTTTCTAGGTACCGGGGCCAGGGATTGAACCCAGGACCTCATATGTGAGAAGCTGGCACTCAACTACTGAGCCACTTTGGCTTCCCTGAGTTGGTTTTTTTGTTTGTTTGCTTGCTTGCTTGTTGCTTGTTTTTCTGTTTCTTAGGAGCCATCGGGAACTGAACTTGGGACCTCCCATGTGGGAAGCTGGCACCCAACCTCTTCAGCCACATCTGCTCCCCTAGGTTCATTTTTATAGAGAAGATTCAGCCTAGAATTTCAAGTACCTCATTTTCAAGTCAAAGTCCTCTGGCACCAATGATCTTGAAGGGAATCTGGTCCTCCACCCAAATCCCCCTGGTATGAAACCCTCACCTGCTAGAACATTAAGGAGATCCACTGCACTGAATGCTCAGGTGTCTGGCTAGCCAGATCACTGGCTGTCAGGGAGAAGTGGAAACAGTCCAGGAGGACAGGGAAGAGCTGGGTGGTACTTTAGTCCTGCATCAAGGCTCCTTGTCAGTTTGGGAATGCTGCTAAGCCGAGAGGGTTTCCAGGGTCCAGTGTCTGTAGTGAGCCAGCAGGCTGAGCTTGTCCCACTGGCAGGTTCCTGGCACTTAGTGAAGGTTGGCTGATGACGATCATGTGGCTGGACTTTAGATCCCCCATCCTTGGGCTCACACCAGACTCCAGCCACAGCCTGAGGGGCCAGGCAGCGCCCTGGAGGGGGCCAGCCACTGCCATCTCACTTAGCCCCCCGCCGCACCTTCTGGTGCATCCAGAAGGTCCTCGAAGGAGCGGCTCGGGGACCCCAGCTGCTGCGGTCACTGTAGGTGGGGGGAATAATCCATGGAACTCAGTGACATTTTCCTTCTGTTTATTCTTTATGTTTTAATGGAATTCTGTGGTCCAGACTTGGTTTCAGGCTCTGTGCACTCAGAGTCAGCTAAAGCACAAAGGGGGGAAAAAAAAAAAAGAGAGAAAGTAGTGGGAAAAATTAGATTCTTGATTTGTGTCCAGATGGTACTGGACGAAAATAGACACAGAGATTCTCACTGCAAACTTGCCTCTGGTATGAAGCTCCTCCCTGCCCCCCACCCCCCCGCCTTTCATTTAAGGTCTTCTTGGTAGAAAATGACATAGGAATGGGAAAAATACTGGGAACGTTCATTTTCCTTCTTTCCCAGCCATAGATTGGAAGGCATGCACAGGTTCCAGTTGAGAACTTTTGTGGAACGCTAGGAGTCGTACCACACATGGGGGCCTGGGATAATGTGATTCTAACCAACTTGGAAGAGACCCTCGGTTGGCTGGTGTGAAGGCGAGATGGAGCCTGTATGTTCTGCAGGGGATAGCGAGTGTGTGACATGCTGGGGGGCTCAGCTACAGCCTTGGCCCTGCCAAGAGTGGCTGGCTCACTCTGCCTTCCGGTGAGCACCGTGATCAGAGAGCTCGAGTCTAAGGAGACAGGTAGGGCACAGGCCTGGGGGCTCTGTGTCCACTGCCTGCAAGGGAAGCGAGATTTGGTAAATGTGCCGTTCTCCTTCACTTCAGATTATAGCTCACAGGGCTTTCTTGGCTCCTGCTGGAAGGCCGGCTAGAAAGTGGAAGGCGCATGGTCAGTCCTCTTTGAGGAGGCCGTGGGGAGTCTTGAGGGATTCTATCTCTCAGAAACAGAAAACCTGTTGGCTCTAATGGCTCTCCTCAGATTCCCTACAGGCCATGGGTTTGATAGCAAAATGAAAATGGCCACAGGGTGTCTCCAGATCAGCTAGAGGCTATCCCCAAAATTACCCCAAATCCCCATTTTCTTTTTCAAAAAAATTTTTTTAAAATTTTATTTTTAAAGAAGCTTTATATTACATAAATGTTACATCAAAATATAGGGGTTCCCATATACCCCACCCCCTCCTCCTCCCACACTTTCCTCCATTAACAACATCTTTCATTAGTGTGATACATTTGTTACAATTGATGGACACATTGAAGCATTGCCACTAACCATGGTCTAGAGTTAACACTATAGTTTACACTACTTTGTACCACTCAATTTTATAGGTTTTGACAAAATGTATAATGGCCTGTATCTGTCATTGCAATGTCATGCAGGACAATTCCAATGTCCCCCAAAATGCCCATCATTTCTTGATGCTCCTTGGAAGCCCAATGTCCATGAACTGCCACAAAAGATGGTGTCCTAAAGTCTGGGACCTCATTCATGGACAGGCATCCCAGCGGCACTCAGTTGGATGCCAATGAAATGAGTGGCCATGTCTAAGGCACTTTTTTAAGAGCAACTTTTTCATAACTGGGTTTCCTTCCTAATGTTTAAATTGCCTCAGAGGGAAACAGACCTGATTCAGGGCTGGGTGTGGGAGTGGAGCTCAAGAAATCTGAGCAACAAGGACCAGTTCACAGCCAGTTCAAAGAAAGTATCCATCCGAAGGCCAGACTGCAAGTTGAGAACTAGATCTGAAACAATGGGGCTGCCACCAGATCAAGACAGAAAGTGTCGGCCACTGTGAGAAATACTCAGCCTGGAGCCACCTCCTCAGGTAAAGGATTTAGATGCAGGAACCTCTTTATAGCTTACCTGGGGCCACATCTGGGTTCAGCCCCTGCTGTTTTCCTTCAGAGTTCAGAGGTTTCAGCTAAGATTCTTAAACTGTCTACCTTCCTTTAACTATACGTTAGGTATTTTTTCAATTTCAAATCAGCATTAAGGAACAGCTCATTGTATGGGCAATGCAATCAATATATTTGAACAGAGAATAATAATAACATTTTACAATTTACTATGCTTTATACTTGACAAAGTACTTTCATATTCCTTCTCTGATTTGGGCCTCATAATTAACCTGTGATGTAGAAAGGAAAGGACTTGACTCCGTAAATCGTTAGGATCCCTGAAGGTGGGGACTATTGTGTTTGTCATTGTATCCTGAGCACCTATTATGGTAATGAGTAGATACTCCAATAAATATCTGCTGAATAAAGGTATGTATGTATGTATGTATGCATGGATGGATGGATGGATGGATGGATGGATTAAAGGATGGATTAATGGATAGACGCATGGACGCATGGATGGATGGATGGACGGATGGATGGATGGTGGGTGGGTGGGTGGATGGGTGGATAGAATTTGTCTCATTTTTCAATTTCCAATTCCACTTACTACTTATTTCCCTCAGCTATAAAATGACATTAATGATATTGTTTCTGCTACCACAAGGGGAAAAAAAAGACAGTGTGGCTCAATGTCATAGTGATTCAGAACAGAGTCAAGGCTTGAACTAGGATCTCCTGATTCCTAGGCTATTGCTTGTTCCAAAGTCTTAGAGGGAGAGAAGAAACTATTTACTGAATATTTATCTGTCAGGCACTGTTTCCGGAAATATAAAGTCCTCATAACAGCTTTAAGAGGTAAGTGTTACTATTATTTCCAATTTACAGATTAAGAAACTTGAGACTCAGGGAGGTAAAGTAACTTGTCCAAGTTTCCACAGTGGAGTTCAGATTCAAACCCATAACTTAGAAACCCAATCTTTTCACCATCTGCCATGTTTTCTTTTCTTTTCTTTTCTTTCTTTTTTTAAATTTTAATAATTGTGCTATTAACTATAGCCCATGGTTTAACTTAGGGCTCACTATTTGTTTTCTTCATTGTTTACCCAAGTCCAAGACTGGTGGCCTTCCAGCCTCCCCATCCACTGGAAACAAGACCTTAAATGCTTGCCAGAGACTCCAGTACTTCAGTGAGAACAGCCACCCAAGCGGTTGCCTCAGTTTTAACCATTGACTAATATATACAAAAAAAACCCCTGCAAGTTGGAATAATTTGGCCAAAAATATGGCCGGCCACTGCTGCATTCTAAATAATCACATTGCTCTCTGGTTGCCCAGATTTTTTTTATTCCAGACAGTCTGGAAAACAGCAGGTAATGGTAACCTTTATGAGACTGATTCTATGGAAGGTTTTATGGCTCAAAATAAACTCGAAGTGTATGAAGAGTTATTGTGGGAATCCCATTGTAGGAAAACCTGGAGGAAAATGAAAACAGAGCTCAGTCTAAATCTTTTCATAGCCTTTCTTATTATAGTAATTGGTTGAGTTACCTTCCAGCCAGGAAGCAGGTATACAAAACAACTTAGGACTCAAAATTCTGATTCAGAATGTTCCAATAGGAGGCACACCTGTACCCAGGAGGTAAGGAATCAAAACCAGGGCTGAGGAGAAAGAAATAGCCTTTATTCTGAAGCAAATGGAAACTTTCAATTGGTGGGGCTTGATCATGCCAATCTTTAAGATATATTTCTCTATCAGTTAAAGCTCAGCTTTAAGTGACAAAGAACCCAGCCTGAATTAGTCTAAAGCAAAATGTTAATTCATCAGCCCATATAACTTATCAGTCCAGAGGCAGGTCTAGCTTCAGGAACAGCTAGCTACAGGGGTTCAGAGTTGCCATTATTACTTTGCTTCTCTCTCCCAAGTTCTCAGCTCTCTTTACTCTCTGAAGGCCCCATTCCCATTAAAACTCTTGCCTTATTGAAACAAAAGTGGTGACAGCAACTCTAGCTTCTATTGCCTCAGGTTCAAGTTGGAAGGGCAACCTAGATGGAGGCATCTCCTTCTGTCCCAGAACTATCTCCCAGCAAAATCTCACTGACTCTGATGTGGCCCAGTGCCCCATTCCTAAACCGATCTCTCTGGCTGTGGGAATGTGACAGCTTGATTGCCTGAGGTCTAAATCACAGGCTTCACCCCTGATTCTGTGGGTGAAAACCCCCTCAAGGAACACAGAATGAGATGGGGAGAATCTAATCACCATGGGGCATAGGGAGGGCTGATAAATACACAAAGAACATAAATGTACCACATAACTTAACGCAGGGGTTCTTAACAAGGCTTCCTTGAGTTTGAATTGAAATTAAAAAAAAAAACATTCCTGTGGGGACGTGTTGGTGCGGGTGTGATATATTTATTAAATAATACACAGTATAGTATGGACTTAGGAATGGATCCATGGTTTTCACCTGATTGGCAAAGGGGTCCGTGGAACAGAAAAAGGTAAAGAACTCCTGGATTAATGGATCCTGGGTCTGGGCTTGGCTAAATCTCAGAAACAAAGGCCCTAGGACAAAGAAAAGAGTGAGACAGCAAGTAAACAAACAAGAGCAAATAAAAGAGGCTGACTTGTCTCTATGACCTTGTACACTTGAATTCACTATTACTCCTTGGAATGGTTAATCCCAAATCCTAAATTAAAAGGGAGCATTTGAAAATGCATACCTTATGTACCTTGAGCTCCAGAACTTAATGCAAAACAGTTGCTTTATCCTATAGGAATGTAATCTAATAAAATGAATTACAGGTGTGCCTCACTTTTCACTGTGTATCCATTCCTGAAATACTGTATGTAACTGAATTTGGGACCATTGGATTTTCCCCCCAAATGTGGGGCACTTAACGGGACACTGCAAAACACATCTTTGGTGTGAAAAACCTCTCTCATTTGCTCTATAAGTTGGGTTGTGGCCTATTGGCTTTTTGTAAAGTGGGGCCTCGTAATATTCTTAACACACACACATCTACCCCCGCACACATCCCAATATCACATAGCAGTATCTGGAGAAAAGACATAAAAAATATTTTTTTCCAAATTTTTTTTTCCATATGAGTCCATCCTTGTGGGAATAAAAATGTTGTTTGTTTGTTTTTTTCACTTCTCCAGACTGCATTCCTCCCTAGACAACAAATTCCATAAACAAATGGCCCTGCAGCAACTTGACAGCAGAAAGTCTCCAGGAGCCAACTCACCCTGAGCCAACAAACAAAATTCTGTTTCAATAATGTCTGTTTCCAGTGGATCAAAGTTCAGGCTCACGCACATCTCAATGGTACCAATTAGCATGAAGTACTGGGAAGTTAAACAGATTTTGCAGGCAGGATCCAACCCACACTGGTGGCGTCCTAACGACAGATGCCAAACTAGGCCTATGTTATGGACAGTTCTAATTTGATTTGGAAATTTAATTTGAACTGTTGATAAAAGTTGGTATTCAGTCAGTACTAGAACTAAAGTTGTGCTTATTAGGAATGTTCTAATAGACTGGAAACTCATAGGCAAGATTTTTGTTTTAATTTTTTATTTTTTTTTAAAAAGATATTTAGATTACATAAATGTTACATAAAAAATATAGGGGATTCCCATATGCCCTGCTCCCCACACCGCCCACATTTATCCACATTAACAACATCCTTCATTAGTGTGGTACATTCATTGCAATTGATGAAGACATTTTGGAGCATTGCCACTAAGCGTGGATTATAGTTTAAATTGTAGTTTACATGCTTTCCCGCCCCCCTCCCCCCAATTCTGTAGGTTATGGCAGGATATATAATGGCCTGTATCTGTCATTGCAATGCCATTCAGGACAATTCCCAAGTCCCGAAACTGCCCCCATATTATACCTGTTTTTCCTCTCCCTGACCTCAGAGCCTCAAGTGGTCACAGGCAAGCCTTTAAGAACAGGTGCTCTCTTCCAGCTGAAGAGTTCTAGCCAAATATGATCATGACATAAACTTCTGAAAGTAGGGCAAAAAGGCCCAAGAGAATTTATCTTAGGCCTCTGTATAGTAAGAGTCTCTTTTTCAAGCAAAAATGGGGGTGAGGGGAAGGCAGATTGCAAAGGAGCTGCAAGTGCTTATTTATCATTATTTCACCATCCCTTGCCTTCTTCCTCAGGGAGGAAGCAGGGACAGGTTTTCCAGGAAGAAATGGGTAACTATCTACTTAATTTGATTTCAAGGGCCACTGAAGCCTCAAACCCAGAGAACTTCTCCCCCAAGGGCTCTGATGATGCCAAACAAAGCTCTTTCCACAGGAGTCACACGGCTCTGTTCCTCAGATTAAAACACAACTGTTTCTCAGAAAGACAATACGCTGGCTTCAATCCACTAACCCATAAATCAGGGATGCCAGAGCCTTTCCTGAGAGGCAGCAGTGATGATCCAAGGAATATCAAACATTCATTATTGGGGGAGTGGATGTGGCTCAAGCGTTGAGTGCCCGCTTCCCACATGGGATGTCCCGGGTTCGGTTCCCGGTGCCTCCTAAACAAACAAACAAGCAAGCAAAACAAACGAAAGAACCAACTCAGGAGAGCCGATGTGGCTCAGTGGTTGAGCTCCAGCTTCCCACCTATGAGGTCGCAGGTTCAATACCCGGCCCAGGTACCTCAATTAAAAAAAAAAAAAAAAAAGAGAACGTGGGGCCAGAATAGACACCTGGGGGCTGGGGTGTACCCAGCAAGCAATGTATGAGCTATGAGACAAAAAGTCAGCCAGCATTTTCCCGGACCAGGGTTCCAAGGTGAAAAAGAAAAGAAACACATATCTTCCCGTCTTATCTCCTGTCAATCACAAAATGCTCCCATCCCACTCACCTTTTAACCCAGGGCCTGAAGGTTCAGAGTAGCTACAAACAGGAAAAAGATTCCCCACGGGCTTGCACAGAACGCGAAGCTGGCAAACAGAATCGCGTGTTAGGGTATCTGATACTCTCTCTGTGCCTTACCTTGCCGCTATCTCCCTCATAGACTGCCATATGTAATATATTTTAAAAACATGAAACGGCCTCACATGTCCTCACTGCCAAAACTTTTCTCTCAATATCTACACTTTGCTTTGTAATCCTAAGCCAGTTCCACGGCAGAAAACCCTAGTGCGCTCTAGATGGGAAAGATCAGGAAGTTGCCGGTTTTTTCCCTCAGGCAGCTGACCCACCTGTGGAGGTCTGATATGCTGAACTGAAATCTCTGTGATAGCCCAAGAATCCAGATGCTGCTTATTAAGACATTTCAAGTTTGTGCTGTTAAATTAATTTGTCCAGTTACAAGGGGGAAAAATAGGCTCTGATAGCTCTCTTTGCAATTTCCCACACTTCTGAGGGATCCAAATTCCCTCCAACATACTGGAGAGCCTCTGTGTGGCTTGACTTCTACTCTGGTGGGTTTCTTAATCCATTTGCTCATACTTTAACAAACCTTTATTGAGCACCTACTGTGTGCCTGGCCCAGTGACAGCTGCTAGACCTTCAGAGCTCCCTATAGGAGATGGAATACAGGCAAGTCATGGCACTGGCAAGTGGCCAGTTTGCAACAGGAGCAGGCATACATGGCAATGTGGTAGCAGAGTGAGCAGGTCAAAGCCACAACTAAGGCTAACTCGCCGATGAAGTGCTCAGCATGACAGAACAGGCTCGGCTTTCATCTGCACTCTGGGATCCATCAGATTCAAAGTACAGCAGGAAGCTTCCTGATAGAATGAGCCCACACCGCACATCACACATCATTTCCATCCAGGGAAGTCCCAGCAGGGGTGCAAGCAGATGCTTCAGGAACCCGGAGCATGTCCAAGTCTTGTGCAGAGCCTTTCCTGAGAGGCAGCAGTCCTTCCCATGATGAGATCTGGATACCTTGGGGGAGGAGGGTGAGTGCTGGCCAGCTTGCTGAAGATGCTCATCATTCGAGCAGTCGCTCGCTTATTCATGCACAAGTATTTATACTGCACCCACTGAGTGCCAGGCACTGCTCTGGGGGCCAGGGGTGGAAAAAGGACAAAAAAAAAAAAAAATCACTAGACTGCAGAGCTTATATTATAGTGTGGGGATCAGACAATAAATAAGAGCAGCAAGCACTATTACTGTTTGCCAGTGCCTGTTCTAAGCACTTTGCATATTTCATCTTCACTGTCATCCTACGAGATACGTGCTATCATCATCCCCATTTTACAAACAAACAAAAAAACCTGAAGTACAAAGAGGTTAAGTAACTTTCCCAGGGTCACTTCACCAGCTAGGAAGTGAAAACTGTGGATTTGAAATGAAGTCCATGCTCTCAACGACTACACTCTGCCACAGAATAAATGTCAATTATATGTTATTTTAGAAGGTATTAAGTTCAGTAAAAATAAATAATAAATAAATAAATAAACTAAGATGAGGGAGCGAGCTATGTAAATATCTGGGGGAAGAGCATTTAATGGAGAGGGAATTGCATGTGCAAAGGTCCTGAGGAGTGGCTGCCTGGAGGTTTAAGTAGCTGAAGTGGAAGGAGAGGGAAAGTAGAAGGAGGTGAGTGCCAAGAGGAAATGGGGTTGGGAGGTCATATCATGCAGGGTTTGGAAGGCATGATAAGGACTTGGGCAGTTTCTGAGGGCGATGGGGAGCTGTGGTAGCCATTATGCTTTCGGCAAATATTTCCAGTCTTCCCTCTTCTGGCTGCATGACAGGATTGCCCTTCTTTGCTCCCTTGAGGCTGCGTGTGGTCATGTGACTTGTTGAGCCAATGAAACGGGAGCAGTGGTGACAAGGTCACATTCAGGCAGAAATGTAAAGAACCATCCTTAAGTTTGCACCATCCTTTTCCCTCCTTTCCAAACATCAGGGGAACCTCCTTCAGACCTGGCCCCCGAGTGACCATGAGGAGTGGGGAGTGGGGCTCTTCTGCTGTCCTCCACTAGACATGTAGTTTGAGCAAGAAATACACTTGGTTGGGTTAAGCCACTGAGATTTTGGTGTCGTTTGTTACCTCAGCATAATCTAGCCCAAACTGATGGGTACAAATGTCCAGAGAGGGTTTGGGAAAGAGGAGTTTTAGCAGGATCATTCTGACGCAGCTTGTGTTCAGAATAGAATGAAAGGAGGAAAGGCTGGAAGCAGAGAATACAGTTTAGAGAGCATTGCTATAATCCAGGTTAGAGACATGGATCATTGGTAACAATGGAGATAATGAAAAATGATTAGAGTCTAGATATATTAAGTTGAACCACGAGGATTTGCTAATAAATCGGATATTGGGTGAAAAAGAATGGAGTCAAAAGTGACCCTGAGGTTTTTGGTATGGGCAACTGGAAAGATGAAAAAGCTCTCAACCCTCTAACCATACTTCCCCCACCCCAACCACATGCATATTCACACCCATCACGCACACACACATGCACACCTGGTTCAAAATAAGGACTCTGTTTCTCATTTGACAGGGAAAAAAATGCCTGAAATCTCACCATTAAAGAATCATTCCTCTTGGATAAGCATTGCCCTTTTTTAGGCAGCTTATTTCAAAATAAAAATATGCACTAGAGAAGTTGCCTTAATGTGGATCAATTTATTTTAGCAACTTGCAAATCTAAGAAACCCTTGAAACCATCTAAGCTTCTTGTTTCATTTGAAGAAAACCACAGCCCAGAGAGGTAAATGATCTTGCCCAAGGTCATGTAGAAAATGAGAGTAAAGCTGAGATCCAAGGAGAAAGACTCCGGACTCCCAGCACAGTGCTCTCTCTCTGGCCCATCTGATTCCCAGCACAGTGCTCTCTCTCTCGCCTATGTGCAGCCTGCACAGGAGGGGCTCCTGGCTGTGCCTGGGCCTTGGAGAAAAGGAGAAGGAAATGGATAGGAACGTTACCTCCTTCACTATTTTGTGTAGACCACATCTGAGCAGGACTCAGGGAGCCTTCTCCTTTAAGGTTTCAAATCCTTTCATGACATTAATCTTGACTCCACTGGTCCTGATCCAAAGACCAAATCCAAGAAGAAAACTTATTAAAAGGAACTGAAAAAAATACATCCTGCTCGGCTTTTTTTGTGTGTTTAACACCTACAAAGCATGGGCACATTCAAATCCCTTCTTCCCTCTCTCTTGTTTGGTGTTTTTCTGCCCTGCCAGCTCTGTGCCATTCTTCTCACAAAGCATTCTTCGAGCTGCTCCCCATGGGTCGGGCATAGCTAAAAACAGACAAATAGACAGTGCCAACACGCCTCTTCGTATCCTAGCACACTGTATCCTAGCACACTAACTAGAATCGTTTGTATTATGCATTGCTATGTCATACTTTAAATTTGCAAATGCCCGGCTATAATTTTTATTAGATTTTTATTATTCGTTTTGCCTTTTAAAACAGTTATTTGAAGCCATTAGCATTGGAACCCCTCCCTGACTTTTGCAAACCTTGGACAATGCCCATTTTTAGTGACTCTTGTCTTAGACCTACTCTGGGGTCGAGGGAAGCCAAATCACCTTTTAAGGTAATCAGCGATAAGAAATTGCCCAGGACTGGCAGTGTGGTGAGGGACAACAAGGAGATTTCAACCTGAATCTTCTCTTCTAAAACAAGGCAAAGAATAACCTGAAGAGAAAAATACTGCAAAAGAGATTCACAGCCTTAGAAGCCAAATAACAACTCTCTGAACCATCGGCAGCCAGAGGGAGAGCTTGTATTATATAAGGGGCCCCAGTATTTGGAAAATGTGTAGAATAAATGGAAATCATGTTAACTTTTCTTTCTGAGGTTGAAACAAAGATCCGCATTACATAAAAGTACTGAAAAGTATATCGACACCTATAAAAATGCTAGCTAAGACAGGGTGTTTCCAATGATTTTGCTTTCATTGGAAAAGAAACGTCCCCATAAAAAGGCACGATCTGTGTCTCATTCCTCTTTTGAGAGATCCGCAAATACTGTACTTGATGTCCTGAGTAAACCTCCCTTTCTTCCAATGCAAACCAATTTTGTCTTTCCTTGCACATTTGCAAAGAATTTGGAAAGACTGCTCCAGCTACTCCAGGTACACTGTGACATTGCACATTGAACCTGGACGAACAGCCTACTTCATATATTAATCGCATTCTAAATTCCATTAATGACAATGCCATATGTTCTCTTTTCAGTTTTTACCTTTATTCCACCCTAACAGATCCCAGCTGTTATTAAAGAACAGGGTTTAAGTCCCATTACAACAAAGATTTCTCTGTAACTAAATGATCCTAAGCAATGGCCCAAGAATAACTTTACTTAGTTCAGTTCAACAATTTTTGAAGACAAATCTTGCCAGCTACTCTACTCAGTACTGCCAATGCAGAGATTGAAAAAGCTGGACCCCCAATCTCAGGGGGCTCAATATTTCAAATGACAAAACTCCAATGTGACAGAAGACTTGTGGTTATTCCTTGATCTTTATTCTGGTGGGACTTAATATAGGATTCTAAGTGGGAATGGTGGTTTTACCCTCTGGGCAGTTTAGATTGTTTTTGTTCCTTCCCCATTTCTGCAGCTTTTTGATCAGGGGCCTTTCACCTACTAGGTTCTATTGCCAGGGTGGAGTCCTTCAGCTGCTGCTGTTTCCTCTGTGATTAGACGTAGTCTCATTTCCAACTAGGGTTAAGGGGGCCTCGACATCACCTTCATCAAACCAATCAGGTCCAACAGTATGATATTGGCATTGACACCACACAGCAGAATCGGGCTCTCTTTGCACCAAAGCATGTATCCAATGCAGAGTTTAAACCAACTCTCTGCCCATCCAGTGCAATGGCCTACATCATATATAGGAGCTTTTCTTTCTGGGCCTCTTGTGCAAGCATTTTTCCCCTCACCACAAACTATTTGTCTGTTTAAAAAAGTAAACCCGTTGCTCCAACCAATCGGTATCTGGCTCTGGGTCCAGGATTGAGGGTAAATGGTGAAGTTGAAATGTGTTTCTGGATTCTGCGGTTTCAAAGTGGTTACTCCCTCCAAATCAGGGCGGGCCCTCTGCAAAACTGTCAGGTTGGCGAAGTCTGCCTCTCCCCTTCACGGGGCTCCTCTCATGTCACCCCTGGCCTTATCAGAGCAGAAGCAAAGACATCTGTGGAGTCAAATCATGGCCCATCTACTAAGCACTCACGATGTGCCAAGAAACACCCAGCATCTTGTCTAAACCCCCCAACATCTCCATCTCCATCCCTAACAGGAATCTGAGGCTCAGAGAGGTTAAGTAACTTGCCCAAGGTCACAAAGGCAGTAAGTGTCTGAGTCAGGCTATGTTCAAGCCCAGGTCGAATAAGGAACCCTGAATGTCATGGCCCAACCTCTATGTCTACGCGGCCTTCAGTTGAACTCCAGCCATGGTCTTTATGCCACGTGGAACAAAAAAATCATGCTCATCTGAAAAAGACAAAGAAGAAAAATCCTTGAAAAAAAATATATAACTCAGCTTCAACCTAGTTATTCACAGTCCTCCCATCACATCCCAGAACCCCAGGACTCCCTTCCCCACTGGCGCTGGGGCTCAAGCTCGTTGCCTGAGACGCAGCCACTGAAGGCACCATAGGTCATACACCTGCTCCATGGGGCCGGAGCAGCCTGTCTGTCAGGAAAATGCCTTCCCCGAATGCACTTCCTTCTTAATTAAAATAACATTTTGAAAGTAAAATTATACAGAGTGCAGAATAAACAGTACAACAATAGCTGTGATTAATCTGTCAGAGATTGTATAATGTGATGCTAATAGGAAGAAATAAACTCCTGCTGAAGATCAAAGTCATCTCTGCACATGGAGAACTTTTAAAATTAGAATGCCAATAAATGAATCTCCATCCTGAAAAAAAAGAAAAAAAAAACAAGCTCTGCAGGCTTGCAAAATGAGGAAGAAAAGACAGCCTGAGGACATTCCAGGAGCTGGATGCTGGGAGAAGAATTCTGGTGTGAAGGCGCATCTTCTATTGTTCCCAAGCATCTGGCAGGCCCTCTTTCTCTAACCTTGTGACGGTCACTCAAGCCTCCTCAGTCCATCCAAGCATAGCGACATCCCATCTGGCTCTGCCCATGGCAAAGCGTGTGCATGTGGGGCGTGGAGGAGGGGCTGCCCCCTGGGCTGGGTTGAGCCCAGCCATATTGAGCCTTTCATATGCCTTATAGGCAGGTATAATTTTAATTTGCAGGTGTTCAGTTCAATAAGTGATGGAACTGGAATTAGGAATCCAGGTCTTTCTGGCTCTCAAGCCCAGGCTCTTTTTGCATACAACTTCTCTTGGGGACAAAAGAAAGTGCAATTATGTATGTTTTAGTTACATCCACAGAAAAGCAAAAAAAAAAAAAAAAAAGAATGGAATAGCATGCACATAAACATCATTCAGCGACTGTAACAAATAAGAATGGAGCCCCTGTGGAAATGTATGCAGTTTGTCTATGAACAACCTGAAAGCCTAAGGAAAATGGTTCCGGGTCCTGCAACACATCTTGGGCCTCCTCCAACTATCTCCTTCATTCCATTTACAAATTGCCTCTTGCATCTTTTGATTCAGCTCTATTGCCCATTGAAATGCTGATGCCCCTGGGAGAACCAAAGGCTTTAAGTCAGTTTTATCTCAAGGCCAGAGAATACTCCAGGCCACTTCCTGAGAGTAAGATAGAGACCTGGGGGGTGACCCGGAGAGGGCTGCTCCTTAGAAGAAGGGAATTTTTGCCAGACTCACACTTTGGCAGGAGGTGAAGTCCTGATTGAACAAGACTGCTGGGGCGATGTGCATTTCACATCTGCTATGTAGCAGCTCAGCCTGAAGCTCCACACGGAGAAAGGCACAGTCCAGTACCTGAAAAGGGTCCCAGGGACTCCCTGCTAGTCTCAAGCTGCTACTTACTTCACAAGGACTGCAGCACATGCCTGAGTGGTGCTGACCACAGTGGAATTCAATTAGTCAGAATGGTGACAAAAAAATGAATTGAGACCTAAAGCTGGGTTCTTTAAAAAATTTCTCATTGCAGGACATGACAAAGAGCTTTGCAGGCTGAAAGGAAAGGACGATAGACAATAGTTGGAAGCTGCATGAAGAAATAAAGATACCCCAAACTATTGTATTCCATTGTAATACTATTGTATTAATTTTTTGTTTGTAATTCCATTTTTTTCATCCTACAGGATCTAAAATGCAAATCAATGAAATGTAATGAGAGATCAGTGGTTGTGGACTCATAATGTTCAAACGTAATTTGTTACAAGAACTACATAAAGGTGGAAGATGGAGGGGAATATGAACATAGTTTGTGTTCACTATTTTTTTTTATTTATTGCCCACCCCCTTGTTGTTTTGTGCTCGCTGTCTGTTCTCAGTGTGTTCTTCTGGGTCTGCTTGTTTTCTCTTTAGGTGGCACCGGGAACTGATCCTGGGACCTTCCAGAGTGGAGAGAGGCGCTCAATCTCTTGCGCCACCTCAGCTCCCTGGTCTGCTGTGTCTCTTATTGTCTCTCCTCCGCGTCTCTTTTTGTTGCATCATCTCGCTGTGCCAGCTGTCTGGGCAGGCCAGCTCTCCTGCGTGGGCCAGCATTCTGAGCAGGTCAGCTTGCCTTTTATCAGGAGGCCCCGGGAATCGAACCCTGGACCTCCTATATGGTAGACAAGAGCCCAATCGCTTGAGCCACATCCATTTCCCTGTTTGTGTTCACTATTGAAGTGAAATCAAACGAGATTGTTATGGATTTAGGATGTTAAATTTAAGCCCCATGGGGAACCACAAAGAAAATATTGGAGAATATGCAAGCTCATAGTGACAGAAATTAGAGTACATCTTCCCAGGGGCAGAAGGCAGGGGGAATGGAGAGTTAGTGTATAATGTGGTATAGGGTTTCTGTTCCGGGAGATGGGAAAGTTCTAGCAATGGAAGGTGGTGAATGTGATTAATGCCACTGAATGGTATGGTTGGGAGTGGTTGATATGGGAAAGTTTATGTTGTATATATGTTCCCACAATTTAAAAAAGAGCAACTAAAGAGAGAATGACAATTAATATGTGACCCTGGACAATATTTAACAAGGGAGGAGAAAAGGCCCAAAAAGACATGATTACAACATACAAAATATTGGAATACAGACTATAAGTTTTATGTTAAATTTCTTGAACTTGATAACTGCACTTAATTAAAGTGGTTACATAAGTGAATATCCTTGTTCTTAGGAAATGTACACAGTGGTATCATGTTCAAGGAGCATGATGTTTACAGCCTACACTCAAGTGTTCAGAAAATGGATTAACAGAGAGACAGATAGATGGATGGATAGATAGAATGATATGGCAAATGTGGCAATATGTTAAAATTGGTGGATCTAGGTAATCAGGGGTAGGGGAAAGTTGCAGTTCTCTCTATAGGGTTTATATTATTTTTTAGCTATCCTGTAAGTTTGAAAGTATTTCAAAATAAGTAGTTAAAAAAAAAGAATTTCCCCAAATAATTGTCAATTAGGTACATTTCTGAGGAGCATGGGCTTTGTAGGCCAAGAGAACAGGTTAGTTACTTGCTAGTTGTGTGATCTCAGGCTGGTTACTTAAACTCCTCTGAGCCTCACTTTATTCATTCATGTAATTTGCCTTTATTGAGAATGTACTATACTCTCAGTGTTATGATGGGTACCAGGATTTTAAAGTTCCCAAGGATCTTATAGTTTAGTAGAGACAGCAGAATCTTGACTATTTTAATAAGTGTAACAAATGTGTGTATGCATATATAGGTGTGTGTATACATATGTTTATGTATATTATTTTGTATTTCCCAGTATGTGGCCCCCCTTCATTCTATCATGGGCATGTGGTTCTCACAGGGGACCTTTGAGATTGTTGCCTCTGGAATGCAAAAAGCAAGAGTCTTTATTCGGCTCTCCACATCCAGAAAAGGATTTCTGAGTCCAGAGCAAGATAAAATTTCAGAAGCCAGGCATTCTTAAGAGAAGAGATGGTTTTCTGAATCCCTTAGGCTCCATTAAAATATCAAGGGCCAGGCTTGGAGGTCTTGATTGCGGAGTTTACTCTATGCCATATGGTAGAGAAAGATGAAAGATGTGATGTAAGAGGAGTTCTGCTATGAGAAGAAGAGGAGGAAAGGGCACTCCCCTCTAGCCCCAGAAAGGAGAATGGGAAGGAGGAAAGAAGGAATGGGCCAGGCAAGCATTGCCCAGTGTCCTTCTCCCACATTCCTGGGCCTGCATCTCAAGGGGAGTGAGTATTGTAGAAACAGACAAGTAGGAGGGAACCTGAGAACACTGGAGCATGTTTTCCTGGGTTCAGGCCACTGGAAGATATACCACATATGCCTGGGCACCCAAGCCAATGTGCTATAGGAGAAAGTTTGGCATTGATAGAGAGGCCTCGTCAAATCCTAAACTCTGCTTCCCAGCCTACAACTCTGGCTCCATTTTCAGATGCCACCACTTACCTGATCAGGCCAATCAGGAATCCAGGGTAATCCAGGGGACCCCTTCCTCTCCCTCATCACCCCCCCCCCATCCAACCATTCCCACATCCTGGAGAATTTATACCCTAAATTTGTTTTGAAAATGTCTCCTCTCCATACTTAATTCCTATCTTAGTTTCCAGGCCACTATGACAAATACCACACAATGGGTTGGCTGAAACAATGGGACTCTATTGGCTCATGGTTTCAGAGGCCAGAATTCCATATCATGGCATTGGCTTTTAAAAGGCTTACTTCCTCCCAGGAAGCATTCTGGCTGGCCAGCAATCCTTGAGTTCCTTGGTTTTCCCATCATATGGCTATGCCCACTCCTTTTTCTTCCCAGTACCTTTAACTTCGGCTTCCAGCTCATCACCAGGGCTTTCTCTAAGACTTCCAGGAATAGGATTATGACCCATCCTGATTCAGTTGACCACACCTTACCTTAAAAAAAATCTTCAAAAGTCCTATTTGCACCCACCAGAATGGGATTAAGATTAAGAACATATTTTGATTCTCTGTCTGGCACAACTCCCATTGTCCAACTCAGACCACCATCCTCCTTGTTCACCTGGACGATGACTCTAGATCCCAGGCTGTCTCCCTGCATTCAGTCTTCCCCTCTGTAATCCAGGCCCTCCTTGACCTCACCTGAGACTGCTCCATTTTCATCTCCTGCACTTCATGTTCCATTAATTCAGAACTGGCTACAGCGTCCTGCATGCACCATGCTATTTCACATTTGTGCGCCTTAATTCAAGGCCATCCCCTCTATCTCAAATGATTCCCTTCCCAACATTTTTCTCATGGTGCTTACTCATCCTTCAAAACTCATTTTTAAAAATGTATTAAACATATGCTCTGAGCAATACAGAGTGCTATAGAAGCACCTAAAAAGGGTACCCAGTCTTGGCTTAAAGGATCAGAAAAGCATCCCATCAGAAGTGTCATCTAAGATTCTAACAGTGAGTCTCAAAGGAAGAAGAATGGGATAGGTGAAGAAGGAGGTAGAGGGGAACAGATTTAGCTTAGTGGTTAAGCACCTGCGTCCCATGTACAAGGTCCTGGGTTCAATCCCCAGTACCACCTAAAAAAAAAATTTAAATCAAAATTAAATTAAAAATAAAAACAACAAGGAGGTAGAGGATAGTTTTTGCAGCATTTTGCAGCATTACAGAATTAGAAACACATATAGGACCTAGTGGTTCCAGCACAGTTTGTTTCATGAACTGAAAATAATTTATCAAGCTTGGAGTTAGAGGAAAAAAAGAGAGTAAAAAGGGAAGAAGCAAGATGGAAAGATGAAGGGGCATGAGGAGCCAGATGACAAAAGACCTTAAGTCACTTTAAAGAGTATGGAATGTCTATTAAGTGCATTGGGATAACAAAGAAGGATCCTTGAAGCTCCAAGTCGCTCAAATTCTCCATCCCCAGAGCTTCCATATCTTCCCAGGCATGTATCTTATCAGTTTATGTGTCTGCTTTGCCACGGGACAGTAAGTTCCCGTATGGCAAGAAATAGTTCTTCTTGATCTTTTTTTCCTTGTACCTAACACAGATTCTGCCCCAGAATAGGATTTTAATGAATGCATGGACCTGAAGACTAAGGTGAGGGAGAGCCACCCATGATGCGGTGGAATCCACCTACCTCGCACCTCTCCATACGTGCACTAACAAAGAAGGGGTGAGGCTCCTGTCCGCTCCAGCACCACAGAGCCATAATTGTCAACATGGCTCCAGGCAAGCAGCTACCATGCCCTGCTTTATTCATTCATGTAATTTGCCTGTGGTTAGCAGAGAAGGTCCTGCTCCGGAAGCATATCTGAGGTGGCCCCTCTGGCTGTGCTCCAGGGCTGGTGGGAGCTGACAGTGAGGACCTGGATGGAAACTTGGGGGCATCTTCAGTGCCGTGGAAGCACACTTGCCTTGGCCGTGGGCTCATGAGGAGCACTGAGCACTTGCCTCAGTGAGAGAGGAGCAGGAGAGGTCTCTTTGAAGACAAGAGCCAGTGAAGACCTGATCCGGGCTGATTTGGGTCAGAAGAGCTGTGGATAGAATCCCATCCCTCCGATGGCTGGCTTGACTCTCCATTGCCTGTTTCTGAATCTGTCTCACCTTCCAATCCAGATCAAGCTCACCAAAATCACAATTATCCCTTTAAGGGTCTGTCACATATTGCCCATTAAATAAATATTTATTAAACAAGGGAAATAAATTACTAAAATTTAAGTTCCATGCTGGAGACTGTTTTGACCACTTTGCTGAATTCCAGCACCTAAAACAGGACAAGCACATAGTAGTTGCTCAATAAATATTTCGGTACATAGTTATTATGACTCAAAAGGGATAGGTTTTTCTCCCAAGGTCACATAGCCTCTGAGGATAGACCAGATAAGGTGGGCTAAATTTCCCCAGTCCCAAGCTGGTATCTTTCCTAGGCTGCAGTGCCCCCGCTGGAGAACAGCTGAACTGTCCTCAGCCCAAGAGTAGATTCATGGATGAGCGGGGCTGCTGCCTGGGAGAGTCAAGACCAAGGATTTTGCATGGAGGAGGCTGAGGGTCAGAGGTGAGACAGAAACACAGTTCTCGCCTAGTGCCTGTCCGGGTAGCTGGAAACGAGAACCTAGATAGCATCTTGCACATAAGGGATGGTCAGAAATGTCAGTGACTGAGGATGAGAGAGGTCAAGGCTGAAGCTGTGGGTTGGAATCAAGAAATTAGGAGGGGACACCTGGAACCGTGAGCGTGGAAAGGAGTGTACCGCCCCAGGACAGAGCCTTGGGAGGCACGTGTGTTCAAAGGACAGAAGGAGAAATCAGAGAGGGAGACGATAAGTGTAGTCACAGACACCTCCAGAGAACAATGTTAGAGAGAAGCAGCCATCAGCAGAGTCCAAGGCTGCAGAGAACTCAGTCAACGAGGAGAAGGACTTGGCAATGTCAGATGAATTTGGCTAATAGAAGGAGGAGGCCTGGTGTTTGACAGCAAGAGCTTCAGCCTCACAGGCTTGGGTTCAAATCTCTACTCTGCCATTTGACCCGCTACAAGAGCTGGACTTAATTCTTAAAGCTTCAGCTTCCTTATCTCCTGATACAGCCTATAAAATGCCTCTCCCAAGGCCTGAAATAAGGGAAGCCCTCGATAAATGCTGCTGTTGTTATATTCGTGGTGGTGGTATTGAAACCAGTGACCTTTAAGAAGACAATATCAGCTCTGTGGGGGTGGGGAGTGGGACGGGGAAGATGGAAACCAGATTGCAGGAAGTTTGAGGGGAGCCAAAGGAATGGTGGGTACAGAGCACGTTGCTGAGGAATTTGGTAGTGAAAGGAAGAGGAGAAATCCAGTGGTTGAGCCAGCAGTTTCTTTGAGAAAAGCCAAGTGGATATTTGCAAGCAAAAGGGAAGGAACCTATTGAGATGGAGAAACAAGCTATCAGAGAGAGTGTGTGTGAAGAGCAGATCCCAGGGGTAGGCAGGGATGGGCCCCAGAGGTGAAGGGGCACCCAGACTCCCAGCCCCAGCGTTGTCTGCACCCTGCCCTGCCTTTACTCCTTTACCAGCCTTCCCCTGTCGGCTGGGGTTGCGAAGTCTTTGTTTCAGCCTGAGAAAGTGCAGTGGAAAGATTCTTGCCTCGAAAGTCAAGAGGCCCGGGTTCTGCTCCTGAGCTGGGCCATTAGTACTTGGCTGAGCCCTTGTTTCTTCATCCATAAACGAGGTAGCTGGATTCGGTCATCTTTGTGATTCTGTAACCATGTCATCTCGCTAAACATTATGAAATATTTCCTCTTCTGAATTTTCCCTCACTCTGATTAGAAGGCAGGGGAGAAAAAAACCCTTTGAGATGAAACTATCACTTCCTCCAGCAACTGGGAAGATATTTCTGTGTTTAACACATACAGCAAGCCGATCCGTCGATTCCGTCTTTGCTGGCAGATCGCTGCGGAGCCTCTTGCTGTTTTAAATGTGTTCTTTGTCCTAGCCCTTCTGGAACGAAGCAATAGGCAGGGGCTCTGTGCTAGGCTGAGTGTTGCTGTTGACGAGGCACTCAATGGCTTCAGGCTTCTGAATCCTCAGAAATAACAATTACCGTATACGCCACAATCCAAGCTCCTAGTCAGCAAATCCATCAGCTGCTGGTTATTTTGATACTCTGGATAAAAAGCTCTTTCGAGAAAATCTAGTACAGAAAAACATTCTTATCCTCTGCTTGTCTGCACCATTCCTTCTGGCCGCTGCTCTCTCAGTTGTTTTTCATTCCCCTTAATGTAGCTGGTCCAAGCCTTAAAGTCCTTCTCATAATGACCCAGGAGAAGGTTATTTCCATTTGGCATCTTCGCGAAAGTGGAAGAGGGAAGAGCAGAGACACCTGGCTATGGTCTCTGTGCCAAGGTCAGCCTGATCTGGAACCTACTGAAAACAAATCCAGTGTGAATGTGTTGTCTGATAGCCACAAATGTGACTGGCCACTGTTGGATTCAACAAGCATTTATTGAGCACCTACTGTATGCTAGGCCCTGTGCTAGCATCTGGGGAAGGGAGACTGTGATAAATGTGGGCAGGACCTATTAATCAGTGATCCCTCCACCCCCAACCTGAGCTCTGTGAGAGCAGGACCTATGTCCATCTCACTGTGCCTGGCACACAGTAGGCTTTCAATAAATAATCTTTAGGGTTATTGTTTGTTCTTTACATGTTCTTATTAACTCAAGATCCTTGAAGTTCGGGGATAGAAACAGAGCTTTTCAGGATGGAAAGGAGCTCTTATTGAGCCAACACGTGCCATAAGAACATGATTGACAATTTGGGGGCTGGGACATCAAGGCTTATATTCTGCTTACATTATTTTTAAATTTCCCTCTTACACCCCACATGAAAAAGAATCACAAGTACTCCAAATCCTTTTGTCCTTCTGGGTGATGCCACAAGGACACATGCAAAAACTCTGTATTCAGCCCCAAATTCTCTGTTATCCTAACATTTTCAACTTCATCCCTGAATTCTCAGGCAGCTATTATGTAAGGCTTAGGGCTGGTGCTTTCAAACAAGTTTATACTTGACATGATTGATGAATGAATTTGTTCTATTGTCTGAAAATGCCTTTGTTTAATTGACCATGATAAATTTCCTAATGGATCACCCTGTGATGCTACTTCTGCAAAAAGGGCCATTTATGGTGTTCTCTGGCCTCTTGCCCTCACCTCCAAAGCGTGTTGGTCCCCCCAGCCCGCATCTGAACAAATTAGAAGTGGACAAGCCTTTGCTGGGAAATAACAAGGTCACATCAAAGCTAAAGCTGACTTCTAATTCTGGGGCTTTCTTCCTTCTCATCCTTCTCAGAGCATGCCTGAGTTGGGTGAACTTAGGTATAGGGGCAAAAGGAAAATTAGAAGTCCAGTCCTCAGATCTGTCTGTATTAAGGGGATTGGATGCAACTAGGCAGGGCCCCAGCTCACTCAAGTGCCCTCCACGGTGACGTAAGGACCACCCTGGAATTTATAACAGGAGCCCCCGTGCCTCGCTAAATCCCGGCACCATGGAGGGGAGCCTTCAGCTGCATTGTGCTGTCACGGCTTCCTAGACCCAAACATGATTATTGATGCCCATTGGGCAAAAACCTGGCTTGAGGGGTATTTCTCCATTGCTAGTATTGACTTGGATGTTGGGAACAGGTTGGGCAGAAGGGCAGACATCAGCCAAGGAAGCTCCCCTGGCAGTTTGTGAATCCAGAGAACTGAGGAAACAGTGAAGGGCAGGCAGGGAGGTCCTGCCTCACTTAATTTCCTGCAAGTGGGGGTACTGGAGGGTTTTGCTAGGGCAGAATGGGATGGGGCAGAAGACTCCCCATCTAGGCCAGTTTGGGGTCACACCTTGCAAAACTGATGAAAGCTGGGGTCCCTTTTCCCAGAAAATGCACATACCATACATAGACATACAGATTCGCCTACAATTTCAGAGTGATCAGGGACCCCCCATGAAGCCCAGGGAATCCAGGGCTGTAAGCAAAGACCCGAGGCCTAGGACCTGACACCTAAAGTCCTCTCTCCCCTTATCCCACGCTGGACTCGCCCAGGCAGTGTCTTCTAGCTGGTTCTGGCCTTTGGAGCCGCCACCTCCCTCATGTCCGCGGATCCCAAGCACCTGCGCCTCCTGGAGCTCCCCTAACTGCTCACCTCTCCCGGGGTAACCAGAAGCGTCTAGGAGGAAGAGCACTTGGACTGCGTGGGTTGCAGCCTATCCTTGAGGCAAGAGCAACACAGAGCAGACCCCAGTGGCACCAGGGGCAGGAGGGCAATACGCTGGAGAGGGCGGGGAGATGGGGGCAGCGCCCGGGCAGCCTTCTCCTAGTCCCAGTCTGTGGGCCCATCGGCTTCCCGGGCCAGCAACCCTACCTGATGCCACAGAAAATCCCCGGCCCGGCCTCCCGCACAAGGCGCCTCTGACCCCTGAACGTTTCCCTTTGACCTTTGCTGGTTTGAGCCTTTTGCTGGCTGGATCCCGCCGGCCCTCCTGGGAGCAATCGATCTCTAATTCCCAGGACCCCTGCTGCCGGGCACCTCTGCCCAGTCAGAGCAGGTGCGGGGCTGGGGGGTGGAGATGGGGTGGGGTGGGGGGCAGGATTTGGAGCCTGTGACTCAGGATTCCGGGGAGGAGGGGCTAAGAATCGAAGAAGCCTGTGTAAGAGCAGCTCTGCGCTCCGGCACAGCAGAGAGCGCTGGGAGCCGGAGGGGAGCGCAGCGGTGAGTAAGGCTGCCCCGAGCCGAGCCCAGAGAGGGGCGCAGCGCCGACAGGGGTGCGGACTGGGGTGGCTGGGCAACCCGGGAGAGTATGCATGGATCCCGGTCTTGTGAGCTCTTCAGATACTTCCTACCTGAGGTGCAGACCCGAGAGGGGTGTCCCGAGTGGGTGCGGGGGCGCGGGATCCTCAGCCGGCGGGCGAGTCCGCGGAGCAGCGCGCTCTCTGGTCGCGGAGTTCCGGGTCCCCGTATGGCACTAAGTCAGGGAGGCACCCCTGGAGCCTGCAGAAACCGCACGGCCGTGCCAGGGACTAGCTCGAGGGCTAGAAGGGGACGGCGCGCAAGTGAGGGAGAGTGAATGCGCGTGGAGAGAGGGATGCGCGGGCTGCAAGCGCGCCAGCGCGGGAGGAGTGGTGGTCTGCTTAACAGAGAGTGCAAAGCGCGCGCGGGTTGGGGTGGGCGCCAAGTCTGGAAAGTGCCACGCTGCTCCCAGGTGAGGAGAAGAGCGGGGCACGGCGCGCTGGACCTGGCGCAGGGAATGGAACAGAGGTCTCGCGGCTCCTCCGCGCGTCGCATGCCGATTGGGGGTCCAGAGCGAGGCCCCAGGGGTAGACACAGGAAGCCCGCGCTGGGTGAGCTGGGGTCCGGCGCGCTAGGGACCTCCACCGAGTCGCGCTGGACATGGTCAGGTCGAGGTCGCCAAGGCTCGGCCGTGCTACTTGTGTCATACGCCTCACCCCCAGCTGTCTGCTGCCAGGTGTGGGAGAAGCTGGCATGCAGCGGTGGGGCGGCGCCTTGGGTCCTGGCCGCGAGGACCGAGGGGAGGGAGAGAGGGGATTCAGGGGTCAGGGAGCTGCATCTTTGAGCCAACGTAAACAAGCTGCTTAGCTCCATTTGATTACAACTCTCCTCCTTTAAAAAAAAAATCTCGGAGATTCTTATGGAAGGTGTTTTCTGTTTGAACTTTCTCTTCTCTTGTGACTTGAGAGATTAAACGAGCCTGCTTGTTAGGCTGGTTTTTCCAAGTCGTTCCAGGTTGGAAGTTGTAACAGTTTGAAGGATAATTTATGGGTGTCTCATGCATTAATGTGTATTACAGCAAAGCCTTTGGGGTGATATGGGTATTAAGGAAAACTGAGTGCACGTTCCCAGCTGGAAATCAAAATAGTGCTCTCTCCTCAGTGTCCCTGCCCCATCTGTCATCAGAGGCCAATGGAAATCCTGGAGAAAAGGCACTTGATTAATTGTCCTGGCTCCATCCTCAGGGTGCACCCACTGCCAGCCTCAGCCCCTCCTCCCCAACCCATGCATCACCAGCTGCATTCTGCAAACTCAGAAATGTTGGTGGGGGGGCCACCAGTAACTTTGCTGCAAGATCTGATCAGCTACTCTTCAGACTCTTGAAGCTGTCAGTTAAACCTGCTGGAAGGAAATATTTCTCCTCAAGGCAGTGCAGGCACTGCAGCAACAGTTGGCCTCCTCTTGCCCAGACTTCAGTTTCTTACCAAATATCTGAACCTTTGTCTCCCTGCAGAGTTAAGGAAGAAAGGCTACATTAGATTTCCCATGGGTTTCTTCTGTTGAATATGTTGTGCCAATGTAGGCAGCTCAGATGTCCATCCATGATGGGCATTGTTCCCAGAGGCTCAGAGGAGAACAGGAGGCTGGGGGTTGCATGGTCTGGGGGCTGAGACTGGCCCCTTCCACCCTGACTTACAGAAGAAATGGGTGTCCCTTGGAGGCCTGTTGGGTAGGTGGTGGTGTGTGGGGTTAACATCCCACTGTGCCAAATCCCTCCCCCTTACTACTCCCAACATTTTTATGCAAGTGAAAAAATGGCAGGCTTGAAGGGGAAAATAAGGTTAGGAGACAACACAAATCAGAAACTAAGGTCTGGGATAGGTGGCGGGGCATGGGAATGCATGTTTTGATAAAACTAAGAATATCTCTTGAGGCTTTTATAACCAGCTACTGGCACCGCTGCCTTCCCTGAGAGTCATCTTATTCCTAAAGCAGCCCAGGCCCGCCAGAGGATTGGAGAGTTGAGCCCACTTAGGGCAGTCTGCTAGTGTCTGTGACTCTTTCCTTACCACCTTTAGTGAGGTTCTCATCTCCCCCCCCATTGCCCACCCACAACTCCCCTGCCCCAGGCACCAGGGGTACCAGGGGCCGAGGCTGCACACTTCCCATTCTCTTCCCTCAAGAAATCTCTTCCTTGCCAGGAAGGGGGCCCCAGCTGCCGACATCAGCAGGGAGAGTAGGGCAGGGCAGGGCAGGGCTGGAGCCTGAGGGCAGTTTCTCATCATTACTGAGATTAAACTGATGAGCAAATCGCACAACTTTACTTTCCAATGAGCGGTGAGCACTGCTGCACGTTCATGGAATGCCCTAATGCAGTGGCAACTGTATTGGAGCTGCAGAGAAACTACAGAGGAGATACAGCAGATGCGAGTCCCAGCTCCCTAAGCAGACATCCGTCCCACACAGGGAACCAAGGCCCAGCCCTTTACCTTCTCATGGTAAGAACTTGCAAGGATTTTGGAGTCCAGAGTGGGCCCTGGTGATCCTTGCTGACAGCTGATATTCTTGCTGCTCTCAGGAGGCGGTGGAAGGTTTGCTGAGGGTTTGCATAAAACCTCTGGATATCTCTGAGCAAAGATCCTGTGTTCCCAGAGCGTTTCTTTTTCTTTGACTAGCACTCTGATCTCGCAAATCACCAGCTAACCTGTCAGCTTTCAGTCCTCACTGGTCCTAAGGAATCGATTCTGTGGTGGACCAGTTTCACAGAACAGCATGTGGTGACATCAGGCAAATAAGTGGGAATGAAAGGTCCTTCCTCGGTGCATTCCCAGGGACCCCACTTCCTGATAGGTCCTTAAGATCCTAACTCCAAACAGTGGTGAGGCCAGGAAGACCCTGAGGCAGATATGCAGCTGGAGCCACGAGATTTTGGGGGTAGTTAGCCTTTCAGTAAGGTGTGCACAAACATGGAAATGCCCCCGTGTGAGCTGAGCAGGATAGACCTTCAGCCACACAGTGTAGCCAAGTCCAGAAGAATAATGGAAATATACAACAAAGAAGAATTTTCCATGCTTCAGGATGTTTTCATCATTATTCTGTGAGCTACTTTACATGTTCTAAAGGCGTTTCTGTAATCTGTTGGCATTGGACTATGACAGTAGGAATCAGACTGAAACATCTCTTGGTGTTTTTCTCTTATAATTTGGGTAAATTTGCTGTGGTAGTTTTCTCAGTTGTGGGCAAGGTGGGAAAGTGGCTTTGTGACCTTGAGCAAGTCACTAAACTTCTCAGGCCTCATTTTCCCAACCTGTAAGACAAGTGTTTTGGATTAATAGTGTTTCTCAATGGGATTTTGGCGTTGGGGGACAATTCTTGGTTGTGTGACTGATTTGCACAATGCAAGAAGTTCAGTACCCCTGCCCTGCCTTCTAAATGCCAGAACTCATGGGGAAAACCAAAATTGCCCCATATATGGCCAAATCCTCATTAAAAGAACATTATTTCTGCCAGTTGAGAACCCCCTTGGAAGTCATCAATGAGGGCCTTTCTTCCAGGTCCTACTGTCGGGGCATCTATTATTGAATTGTTGAATTGGGGCTTCAGAAGTCCAACCCTGGGCTTCAGCCTCCAAAAGCCAGCACACGCGGCCCCAGGACGCCATTGGCAGGAACCTCAGGGCTGTGGTCCAGCCAGGCGCCATCCTTTGCCTTTTGTCAGTGGAGTATGACTACAGATGACCCACATGAATAGCAAACCAGTAAGGGCGGGGGTAAGGGACAGTGGTATTAGAGCATAGCGGCTTCCTTCTCTGCCATATGCTATTAAAAACACAGGCAGACTGCCTGCCCCAGGGTGTGCACAGCACCGGGAGGAAATCCTTCCTTCTTTTACTGAATGGATCACACTCTGGCACCAGGAGGTACCTTCCCTGAATGCAGGAACAAGGAAGCAGAACCCTCCCCATCATTGACAGCACTTAATATAGCATGAGTACATGTTGATTCCAAATTAATACAACTGTGCCCAAGCTGTGAGAATAAATGAGAATCAATAATGTGACATTTGATTGGGGGAAAAAAGGGGGAGGCTAGCCATGCTACAGTGGAGGGATGGTGCTTGTAACACTGGGTTTATTCTCAAGTAGAAGCTCACATTATCTTCACCTCTGCCCCTAGTTCTCACTGGGGAGCAAAAAACAGAACCATTTTATTCATAGTGCAGAGGTCTAAAATGAATAATATTGCTGAAGGATATTATAGGAACACCTACGTGCTACTCACGCCCAAGTCATTACTAGCAAAAGAGGAAAAGCGAATATAGCACCAGTGCTGGCAGAGTTTAGAGCTGATTCCTGATGAGGAAAAAAAAAAGATTCAGGAGTCTTTAGAAGATCCCCAAATGAAGTTGGTCTGATGATGAAATCTGTCAGGTGGGACTAGCAAATGCTTTTTGAATTGCCCAGGAGTTTGGCCAGCCTCTTTCTTGTATGGGAAAGTCTTTTATTAATAGTAGTATTAGTCAGAGTCAGACATTCAGGATTTTCCTGAAAATGTATCATGAGGCAAAGACGATTGAGGTGCTTTGGCAGTGCCTGCTGTGGTTTCTACAGGTGGAGAGCCTGTAAGTGGAAGGACCTGGTGTGAGGTCAGTGGAAATGAATGGTCCGAGCTTCACACCGAGCCATCGCATGTCAAGGGCAGTTACAATCCACTACGACTGAAATAGTTTCCCATTAACCACAAAATATGTGCTAGCTGGAATAGTTGGGCTGAATTCCACGTTTCCTTTGGCTGTTCCTTCAGTAGCTGGAATTGATGGTATATATCCTCTCCCCCTACATGCAAACCAAGATGAGCCCAGGCAAGTGGCCATATGGAAGCTGCATGGGCTCAGCCCTTGCACAGGTTGTGTGTGTGTGAATCCTATCTTCAGCCACTCATCACCATGGGTGGGAGATGTAGTTGAAGTGACTTGCATTTCTCATTTGTCCAGTCTGATGAAATGCTATACCATTTCTGGACCTGAGTGGAGGTACCACGTCATTGTTGTCAATAACCATGTGTTGAGCCCCTAGCATGGGCAGGGCATACCAAGAGAGGCAGGTTCACTTCAGACTGTAAATTTCAAAGGAAGAAGCCGTTCTGGGTTCTAGCTGCCTAGAAGATATGAGGCAGTGGAGGAGCAGAGAGGAAGGAGGGGGGCATCTCACCCAGGAGGCAACCTCTTAAGCAGAGTTGCTGAGAAGCCAGCATCAGAGGTGCAATCAAGGACCCTAAGCAGATGGTTTGGGCTTGAGTGGGCCCCTAAGAGAAGCAGCAGGAGAAAGGCAAGTGCCTGTCTGCCTGTGGGCTGGGTTCCCATCCTTAAACCCACAAGCTTTGCAGTCACACTGGGTGCACTTTGGAGCTCCATGACTTAATGTCTGTACCTAAGTTTCCACATCTGCAAAATGAAACAATAGGAAGACTATACACCATGTGGGGCTTTGCGAGCATTCAGTGGGATGATATAAGCAGAACATCAGCACAGGCCTGGCACTTAGTAGGTACTCAACAAAAAGTATTCCTTCCCTCCCATTCTTCCTTGATGAGACCAATCTGAGAGGCATCCTTCTTTCATTTCACTTCAAGTAGGACAATAATCACGTTTGCGTTTTTTACATTTCTTTGTGTGTGCATAAAGCTTTGTTGCGTTGGGAGAAGAAATCTTTTTGGTAGTTGTAACCGTTGGGGAATTTGATGTAATTATGAATTCCAAAAATATAATTGGATCATGCCTGTAATCTGATCTGTTAATCTGGGCATGATTGAATTATGATTAGGGCGTTGACTGGGCCGTGTCAGTCAGTAGGGTGTTGAGCCCCACCCCCTGGTGGGTGGGGAATTGAATATAAAAGGCAAGGCCAAGAACAGAGTTG